>CM061532.1:36557359-36834859 GCA_030545055.2 Neoaliturus tenellus
AACCTAAACTGCATTTCAATATATATATATATATATATATATTTTTTTTTTTTTTAAATAGGCCTATATTTAGTTTTTTTATTGTAAACTCTATTTTTCAAACAAAACATTTCAAGACCTTGGACATTAGTGGTAGTGATTTAACGGAATTACAAGTCAAATCAGTAGCGGGAGTAAATTATCAGAAATGTTCCTTTGACTTCATGAAGTACGTAAACGGTTACTGCCTAAATTAATACATCAGTAGAGTACAACCTTCAACAAGGTAAAATGAAGGAGAAAGAGGAATTTTAATTGAAATGAAACTCTGTTATTAATATTTTGTCCGTTTGAAATAGTTGATCATGAATGAAATAAAAAAGTGTTAAACACACAAGAGTAAAAAAATATTTATTTGATTGCAACAATAGTAAATTCATAAAATATATAACAATTACAATTTTAATATCAGCTTTTATAGAGAATTGGAAATAAAAAAACAAAAACAAAACACAATTCTCATGATGGTACTCTTAAAACTGTTTGAATAAATAAAGGAAGCAGACAGAAAGACAAGTACAAAGATTAGATGTCAAGTTAAAATCAAGAGATGAACATAACTGAAGGTTTGAATTAACAACTACAGCTCATACAAACCAAAGAATGAGACTTATAAAAGAAATAAACATTTATTTTAAAACAATCTGTTTGCATTTTATCAGGTACAAGTCGATTTCATAAATTTTTTGTAATGAAATTTGATGATAAAATTTAATGAAAGTCTATAAAGACAAATCACAATATTTAACTTAAAAAAATACCAAATTATAGCTAACTATAATAATTTTTTTCATTTAGGTATTTAGTAGAAAAGAACAACCAACACAACTTATCATAAAAAATGCAAGCGAAATAATAAAAAACAACACTTTTGAATATAACATAATCCCTGTGACCATTAAAACTAAAATGCCTAAAAGTTATAAATTCTTGAGATTAAATAGAATTGAAATAAAGTACAAGAGATTGCTTGGTAAACCTAAACTTGAAATCAGGCTCAGGTGCTGCTGATCAAGTAGGAAGGTGTCTAGTGTTATAGGAGTGTCTGTATCCTGTTCTTGTTCCTCCTGGTCTTGTTTGTATTGTAGAGTCCTATGAGGGTCAGGATTTCTTGAAAGATGCTCGACATATGTCCAGTGATCCAAGACCTTTCAAAGTTATGATTGCTCTTTTTTGGATGACAAGCACTCTGTTGAGGTTTGTGGCTGTTGTCCTTCCCCAGGCTATCAAACCGTATCTCAGGTGAGACTCAAATAGCGAGTAGTATGCTACTTGACTCATGGCTACTTGAGGGTTGGTTGTTTGTTTAATTCAGCCTCTATGTAGTAAGAACTAAAAACATTACTAACCCTCAAGTAGCCATGACAGCATATAACTCGCTATTTGAATCTCACCTGAGATACGGTTTGACAGCCTGGTGAGGGACAACAAGCACAAACCTACACAGAATGCTTGTCATCCAAAGAAGAACAATCATGACTATGAAAGGTCTTGGACCACTGGACTCATGTCGAACAGCTTTCACGGAACTAGGACTCCTGACCCTCATAGGACTCTATATTCAGGAAACAATCCTAAACACAATCCAGACAGGCCAAACAAGAACAGGAGATAGACCCCTCTAAACACTAGACACGGAAGAAAATTTCTACTTGATCAGCACCACCTGAGCCTGACTGAGAAATAAACATCGAACAGAGGAGCTTTAGTCTTCAACACACTGCCCGACCACTTCAGAAGGCTACCAGAAAGAGAACTCATCCCAGCATTAAAAATATGGTTCGTACAACAACCCTTCAGGGGTCAGCCATACAAGAGTTTCAAAGGTGAAGGATTGGAACTCATAGCAAACAAACACACTCTCTTATACAACTTGACAACTGAACACAAACACTTGACCTTTACTCAGTTTTTAAGAATATGAATAATAAAGAGTTTCTGATTGTGATTTCTAAAATTCAAAATAGTTTAAATTAAGGCATAACAAAAATTAATTTAATATTATTTTCAAATTACTCATTTTTTAAAAATATTTTCCACATAAAAAAAGTACAAAGGTTAATAAACAAAAGCAAGTGTAGTTTAAATACTGTTAATATAACAGTTGCCAAATGTGGCAATAAGATAAAATATTAAAGACAAAAAGTTTGAGTTTGTCATCAAATTAAAATTTTATCCAAAACCTATGAGTATTTGTATGGCTATCAATACAGTGCCATATTTTAGAACTCTAATATATATTTTAATGTCTCCATTCAAGTAATTAAAAAAGTTTTCAGATAAAAAAATTATTATAAAAAATAAATTGAAACACGATGGATCAACCATGCTCTACAACCATTTGTTGTGATCATTTATCACCATTACTAGCGAATGGTAGTAAACGGTGACTAGTAGCGGCAGCGACTGTCGTTGATGGTCCAACTACTCACGGCGGAGGTAGAGCCAACAGCTGTTGTTGTTCTCGCAGCTTGGGCATGTGTTGTGTCATGAAGTGTCGCTGAAGGCTCGTTTTGTGTTTCGCCTGAAACGAACACAGCTGACAAAAGTAGGAGGCTTCTTTGCCGCACTCGTGACGCAAGTGACGGTCCAGACTCTGCCGCCACTTGTAGCTGCGTCCGCACTGCTCACAGCGGAACCCCGTCTTGTCCGACACAAGGGGAAGTGGCTTCAGCGTCTCCCGAATCACGGCTACGGCCACTGCTGAGAGAAAGAGGAACATTAACCAGTGGCCAATGGTGAAAGGGATGTCTTATGTAAATGTGGAAGTTGGAAGTTAGCGTCAAATATAAAAAATAAAATAAACTGTTAGAAAACATGGTTTGAAATATGTTAGGAGGGGCTTAAATGAATTTTGAGAATATTAACATATTTAAACAGTTTTTAAGATGCTGACACTTAGGCAAATATAACATGAAATTAGTGTAATAAATTCTTTGAAGTATAATATTTTCTAGTCCCAAGACTTATATAGCCTTGTTTCAATACAGAATTTTTTATAAGAACATAAATGAATTTCACTAAGCTATCACACTTCAAAATACACATATGCCTAAACTGATTTCAAATGGGGGATATGTTGATTCCAACAATAACAAATCCTTAATTTGAGAAAAAAATCACACTACCTGCTTTAACTTATTTTTATTGTCTCAACCCAAGGAATATTGTAAACTGGTTGAGAAACATACTTAACAGGTACATTGTGCATTTAATAAAATCTGTAACTACAAAAAAAAATCAATAACATGTAAAAGACTTAAATCAGAGCAAATAAGCTTGCGTTAAGAGTATGATTTGACGTAAACATGTCTGTGATGTACATCACGAGGGGGATAACTGCGAGTGTACAATGGCCAAGTGGTTGCGTAGTTTTGACCGGTAGCGGAACCTGTGGTGGCAGTGGGGGCAAGGGTACGCCGGCTCCTTGCCGCACTCCACCCGCACGTGCCTGCCCAGGTTGTTGCGAGAACGGTAAGTCTTGCCGCACTTGCCGCAAGCGTACACCATACCACTGCCATCAGCCAGCGAGCTTACAAATCTGTGCAGGGCTGAAACCAAAAACATTCATAGTTTGGGTGGGTGGAGGCATTTCATGAACGCTACAACTGCTTGTGGTCAATAATTTTTTGTGATAGAAATTTAAAAAGCCTATTGAACCAGCATTTTGAAGGTGATATTTTTATAGATTTGTTGACAAGTGAATGGTTCAATGGAAGGTATGACTGAGTTAGAACTATTTTTAGTCAATTAATGTAACTCAAGGTTTTGTTTCCCACTGCACATTCGTTTGGTAGAATTCTGTTTAAATCTTCTTTATTAAATCCTTACCTAAACTTAAATAGTTGACAATAAAACAAATGGGTTGATAGGCGAACTCAGAAACATTGTCCGTAGTCAGTCAACGTTCGTTATTTACCATTGAAAAATCTTAAGTGTGCATGAAAAGGATTTTAACATAAATGAGAAAGCTATTCAAGTCATTGCAAAACTATTTGAATATAATGAATGAATTTTTCTTCACAACCTTAAAATAACGTAAAGAACAAAGTTACCAATCAAAAATTTATTTCATTGTCTTTCACTAGACATTTTTGGATTACACACAGAACAACGAGTTGCACAAATGACGGCATCAACCTTAATCCCATTCCAGAAAAAGAATCTGGACACGACGGAGGCAGTGGTGTCAGCAGACCGGTGGTTATCGCTGGCGGGAACGTCCCCGACCGCTCCGCCCTCATGAACATGTCTCAACATGTCCACCTGCTCCTCCTTTCTTTTCAGAACTTCCAGCAGCTGGACGGATTTACTTTGTGTTATCTTGTCAGTCACCATTTTTGAATACATGAGTTTCCCTTTTAACAACTGATAAGGGCGGCACTGTTTTTTGAAGTTTTTCTTCTGCATCCGGTTTTTCTCAGCAGGCAAATGTCCAAAGGCTAAATAGTTGTAAACCTCCAACAAGTTCAATTTTTGGTACATTCTCTCTGCGGACCCACCTGAAAGATACATCTAGTAACAATTCCATCAAACTGAGAAACATTGTGAAATACTTATGTTAGTGAAAATCTGGATGGTAAAATTCTAAATAACCAAATGATTAAAAATTACTGCAAATGATACAAACTTCACATAGTCCAACTTTTGTTCAGTTAATACATTTACTCCTTGGGACTTTTGTTTTCGCACAAGCTATTTTAAGAGCTACATTAAAAAAAATACATTGTTCAACTACAAATTTTAATATTTAATTTTGCGTGTGAGCTGGTGTGACTAATTACAATAGATAAATATTAAGAAGATAAGAGCTATGTAATATTTTTTACTATGTTTTATCCTGAACCTACCCTTTATGACCTGTAGGACAAGCCTCAATAAAAGCAACAAATTGTATCTATAGTATATTTTGTTACAAGGGCCAAAAATAAGGTTTTGCCGGCCTCGAGATCGTGTTTCAAGTCCGAGACGAAGTCGAGAACCACTTCAGATCAGCTAAGGCCACCGAAACTAGAATACTATAACGGTAGGTGACAACTACAGCTGTTTCCAAAGGAAAAGCACCATTTTCCCATGTGCGTCATATTTTGAAAATTTTGCCAGCCTAGGCTGAGAAAACAGGTGTTTCCTTGGTAGAAGTGAGGGTTGAAAACAGGTGATATCGATGAAGTGTGATGGAAAAGCTATTTTAACACTACAAAATCAAATGCCTTCACGATTAACTTCATCGAATATCATAGTTACTATTTTTAATTGAGTTTCTCACTTCCTTTACAAATTAAAATGGGAAAAATTGTTAACCAACTTAATATGGCAAATAACTGAAATAAAAATAGGGGTTCTAGAAACATAAAAAAATATTATACGAAAGACGTTTTATTCACATAATATTAATTTTTCACAAAGTTGACTATTTGTTCTCCGCTGCACAAACTCTTTGGAACCACCTTGTCCGTGTGCTTGCGCAGGATGTGCACGACCAGGTTCTGCTTGTGTTTGGACCGCTGGTGACAGTACGGACACGCGAACGCTGCGGCTTTCCCGCACTCCAGCCGTAGGTGACGGTTCAAGGTTTTCTGGTAACTATAAAGTTTTTCGCAGTTGGGACACGAGAACTGTCCGGAACGGCTGAACCTCCTCAACTTAACTGTGGGAGAAGAGCTACTGTTTGAATCTTTGTGTTTGCCAATTAAAAGCTACAATTGATTCATATGTTTGCATGCTAAATGGAATAGGTATAGTGAAAGCCTTATAAATGTAAACTGACAGTTTTGAAGGAATAAAAGTAATAAAAATATATATAAAAAAAAATAAAAGAGTAAAGAAAGTACTAAAAAAAAAATAATTAAATGTAAAAAAAGAGCTATTTCAAGAAGAAAATTTAAAAATTCAAACAATGTCAATAAAACACATAATCTATAATGAAAGTAACAGTAAGAAGAAAAATCGGTTTTGTAAGATTGCCCTATGTAAAAATGGCACTGTAACTACCAATCCTACTGCTGTTGCAAACTATTGATAGCTCAAGAAGGGTTGAATCAATTTGGCTGACATTTGGTGGGGAGGTAGCTTAGAACCATGAAGAACATATAGGATACTTTTTATCTAGATTCCTCTATTGATCACTGCTCCACATGTCGTCAAAGTTACCACATTATTGTTATGCGAGCAACATTTTTCTATTGGAACCTATGATTATATTTAGGAATATTAATTACGCAAACAGCTGTTTTAATTTAAAGTATTGAAGGAAGACTGGTAATAAAATCTCTAATAGTCAATAAAAACTAAGTGGTTTGCTGGGAGTGACCAAATAAATAACTATGAAGCTCATTAACGAAGTTAAATCAACTCTTATCAAATCACTTTTGCATGTAATAAATACATCCCTCATAACCGAAGAGTACCCCCAAGAATTAAAAACTTCCAAAGTATATTATACCAGGTGTCGGAAAAAATTGTTCAGGATTTTAAGGCGGCGACACACTACTGGACTTTCCACCGGACCGAGTGCGATAGTGTGTCAGGCGAACATCAACCCAAGCACCGGACCGAGCATCATACCGAGCGCTCTGGAGGCGGATTTCTTGTGAAACATTGGTCCGGTGTACGGTTCCGATGTACGGTATTTTCTCAGGGACAATTTTGCTCCGAACGCCGTCCCGAGCGTCGCCCCGAACGCTGCGTTTAAACCAATAGACCCTTCCACCGCATCCTCTATCTCTCTCACTCACTCATGCTATCCCTCTCTCTCTATAAACTTCCTTCGCCTCGCTCTGTGAATTTGTCCGGTACGATATTCGGTCCAAATCTTGTTCAGGGATATGTTCAGGTTAAATTTACCTCCCTACGGTGCAATGTCCGGTACGATGCTCAGTCCGATGTCTTAATCAGGAAATGTTCGGAGTAATTTTACCTCCCTATACGGTGCAATGTTCAGTACGATGCTCGGTCCGATGTACGGTCCGGTGGAAAGTCCGGTAATTTGTCGCCGCCTTTATGAGATGATTACTTGTACAAAAATTATGAAAAAAGTTTGCATGAACATAAGTCCTAAAATGCTTTGTTAAGCCGCCAGTTGCTATTTTGTTTTTTACAATTAATAATTTTTATTTCAGAAATGGATAAAGTTGTATTAAGATTATATTTAGCACAAACCTTTATCACACTAAAGTTCATTTTCAAGAAAAATTATATTTTTAGTACTGTATGAAACAAGAAATAGATACAAGTAAACAATAAAAAACATAAAATAGAAAAGTATAAACAATGTCCATGTTTAAGTGGTCTCAAATTCATAAATCATCTCCCAAATAACATAAGAGGCAGGAAACAGGCTTAAGTTTAGCTAGGCTAATTTACTCTTAAGATGCAATAATGGATACTTGTTAAGTACATTTTGAATGAAGAAATTTTGAAATTGGAAATGAAAACCGGGTGATTGCTTTTTTTTATGATATACAAAATAGAAGTTATGAATTGGAAAATCTGTTTTTAAGGTATTACTACGCCAATTAGATTTCCATTATAAATATAAGTTGAATAAACAAGAACGATCGACTAGAATGGAGTTGGCCCAACTGCTTTGGGTCTTATAGATGCTTTCCGAGGAAAAGACAACATTAGAATTAATTGCTATTTCCCATTTTTGTAATGATAATTGATTGAAACACACGATATGACTTTATGCAATTGTAAGCCCATTTAATTTTACATGTTCTGCAACATAACATGTCTCAGAAGCAGTTTATTTGATTATTTAAGACATTGCCAATGATTAAATGTATTCTTCAAACGATAATTCATTTATTTATTTAAAATTAAAATTATTCTATATTAAATAAAATAAATAAGTAAAATACGAAATATTCCACAGTAAATTTCGGAGCTAAGCGGTAACATTAATGATGGTATGGCCTCTGGATCACTTAATACTAAAATGTTATGTTAAACACTTTAGGACTCCTTTAGTTGCTAATTTATTGCACTTTTGAACTCGTAAAGATTTATCATTTTGAATACTATCTCCTCACTAGACCAATATAAAGTAGCTTTGAAATATCTGAAAACTTCAGATATCTCTTTTTTACTTACTCATAAATTAGAACAATTCGTATATGAGGTCGAAATTGTGGTTCGGATCCCACGTAAACTGTGGGTCCCTAGATACCATTGGCTGATGGGCTATTAATTAACAGTCCTATCTAAGGAGATTGTCGGCCTTAGTCAGTAACAAGACTACAAGATCGCACCACAATCATCCTACACTCATCTCTCGTTCATATTCAAGTTAAAATACCCACTATGTGAGGTCCCTGTCTCAAAATAGTGATTTAGTGATTTAAGTCGAGGTTTATTTATGTGAAACAATTTTGATTCCAATCTAAATTAGTGTCTAAGACACAAGACTGATTAATAACACACAAGTCTGTGCTAAGCATTTATTATTCCTTACACAAGTGGCAGGTTGACTAACAACAACAACAACAAATAAATAAATAAATAAATACAAACAAACAACTAATCTATACCTAACATGACATTCACACATTTATAGTATGATTATGGACATTGATTTTGCTGCATAAAATAAACAAAGAAATACTGACTGGTGTAAACTAATCTGAGACAGAGAAAAACCAATTACAAAACAAAAATAACATCTATAAAATCACAATATTTTATAAGAAAAGATTGCAATGTTAAACAATTAATTGTAAATACCAAACAGAAGGTATTTTCACAAGCAGTTGTGGGTTCCACTACCAATCCTTACATCGTATATAATGTTTTTAAAATAAATATTTAATTTTATGTTTATTTACTTTTATTTTTACTTATTGTAACAACAAAATCATACGATTTATAAGTAAAATTGGACACTTTATATCACTAAGTGGCTAAGGGATTGCTCCAACACAAGAAGAATCAGATCAAATAAAAAAAATTATCATAATAAGTTAAAATGATATTTTATAGCAAAATATTATTGATGTACATGTAAAATAATAACTTTTTTTAGTTACTGTGATCTGATGTTCATAAGAGTGAAAATGCAAGTACTGAATACAAGAAGTTCAGACAAGGGGAATTTTTCAGTGGTTACTTATCCCAAAGCTAGAAAAAAGGTGTAACAAAGTGAACAAGACAATACTGTAATAGTTACAGTCAAAATTAATTAATTCAAAACTTAAACTGAGCCCAACACTTGCAGAATATCATCCAAAGAGTAAATACAGTAGTCCCATTTTGGCACTTGATAAACTCAATGCCAAAACAAGTAAGAGAGCGTTACACAAGTGTTAAAGTGTTATCTATTAGGCCTAAATATTTCACTAATTCTAAAGCTAATATAGCCACTGAACAACATAAAATATAGTAGAGAGTTTACATATAATAGAATGATTGCTATAACTAGTAATTACTCAAAAGTATTGCCACAATATATACTTAACTACAAGAGACTAAAGTATAAAGATAGATAAAGCAAATCATTCATCCCAATGTGTCATGTTGGTAAAAGATTCTTTGGCATGGACCAGTCCAATCTTTGAGGGTAGAAACCACACAGAATGTAGACCTAGATTTTAAAACGATAACTTGTCTTGGTAAAAACAATGACTTTCATGTCGGCCTATCTTTTCACATTTCTACATGGACTATTTGCACATAAAACTTCTAAAAGTACATAGTTGTTGATGATTGACTTGTCAAGAAAATGGCATCACTATCACTTACGTGTAAAAACATACAGCTAACACATGGTAGTATAATGCCCAGTATTGTAAAATGGGACCTTGGGTCCAAATAGTACCTTAAAAATTGTATAACAAAATATGTATATAATCTAAAACAATGAACACTGTAAATAATCATCAGCTCTAGCTGATGTAAAAAAAATTACAAAATTAAAGCTGGTCAATAATATTAAAGCTCTGTAAAATATTCTGTGGTAAAAACAGGCATAGATCACCTTATAACCTAATACAATCTTACTATAATACGTCCTATATAAAATGACTATTGTGATTTCAGTAAATTTGATTAATTATTTTGCAAAGTGTCTTTGGTGTTGTCTTCTTCCATTTTTTCTGAACCATTCTCTTCAGTTTTTCCTTCTTTTTCAGCTTCCTTTTCCTTGTCACCCTTGTCGCCTTTAGCCTTGGTTTTCTCCCCCTTGAACTTGCTATACATCGAACCATAGTAGGATGCCTTAGTTGCTGAGGCGATTGTGTCATACCTTATCCCAAACTGTCGGGATATTTTCCAAGCACTTTCGCCGCTCTTCACCAAAGCGATGGCCTTCTTCAAGTCTTCTTCGGTCCATTTCACTTCGACCTTTGGTTTACCTTTAGGCTTAGGCTCTCCGTCTTCACCAGATTTTGCAGGCGCTTTCTTCTTCTTAGCTCCACCTTTTTTCTTCTTTCCACCCTTTTTTGGAGGAGTCTTTTTGGCTGGAACATTATACAGTGTTAAAGAAACAAAAGTGTCCATCGCTTCCTTCAGTCAGCACAATACTGTTAGTGTGGAGCAAGCTGTTGACTAGAATACTTCATCTCTGGTACTCACCATCTTCTTATTGCCGTCTCTTCTTTTATTGACCAAAACAAAGGGTGCAACAACACAAAACTACTGCCAGTTTCACAAGTAGTTGGCTATCTGAATCCTTATTTCACACAACATATTGAATAGATCACAATAAATGATATTTGTAATGTAATTTTAATCAATCACTGCCTCTGTTTATCTTGAAACTTGAATGACTTCTTTTGTTACCAGTATTTATTTTTACTCATTTCACTGTAAAAAAATAAGCTGGCACCTGAATTTGTGTAGGCTTATTGTGTTTGATAGGCTGGAGAACTAATTGTCATTTCTAGATATTGTTTGAATAAATTAAAAAATATGAAAAATTTATAAAAAATTCAATCATTTAATTATAATTATCACAATTTATCCAATATTTCCAAGAAAATATAGCCTAGTGATTTGTAAATAAAATTTAATGTATATAAATTGTCATTCACTTTGATGAATGGTAAGGGTTTCTAGGTTTATATATTTAATTCATGTTGAAGCCAACTAAGTGTGCACTGATTCTGAACATGCATGATATTACATCAGTAGAACATCGAAAATCTAACGCCTAAAAATTAATCTGGTTCCAAGATTTAACTAACTTAAATTCATACTTTAAATTCAAGCTTTTGGCAAACATCAGATTTTAAACTATTTGTCATTAACAATAAGAATAGAAACTGTAAAACATCGATATTGTCTATTACCTACTGCTATTAATATTTATCAAATGTCTTAAATAATTATCCTCATTACGTTGTTCAGACATTTCCCTGTATCTCCAACATCATTCTATTATACAACATAAAAGCAATAAAAAAAAATTTACAGTTGATTTTAATTGTAACATTTTTTTTTCAAATTTACTACACAGTAAATTAATATAGAGAAATTCTTACATATTGTAAAATGTTCCAATGACTGATGAACGTGGTTCTACAATTCTACAACTGGTAACTACTAAGCTGCATAGAAAACACTGACACTGATCTCCAAATCTGAACTAAAGATTAAAATCGCATCTATACGGTACCAAAAACTTTAAATAAAAACTACTAGGCCTACATTTAAACATTTATTTAATAAAATTTTTACTCACCACCATTCTCCCAGAAAATTTAAATATAAAATAGGCTACTAGAGGTTGTTTCTTAAAATTAAATCCTTTAAGTAAAAACAGTTTTAAACTGCTATTTTACCCAAAATATCATAAAATTCCTTAAGCATTAAAAATTTTAAGATTTTATTCATACGAAATCTCATCACAGAAAGTAACTTTTGAACTAACATGAGTCACAAGAGGAGAAAAAGAATTTAATATTGTTGAACTTTATCAACAAAACATAACACTCGAATAATTAATTATGTGTCAGCTATCGAGAAGTCATAGGAAAAAGTGAAAGTTGATTTGTGTGCATTAACCCTGCTTTGGAAAATATGTCTAAATACGCATTGAGCTTGCATTATTTTTTGTTTGTTTGTAAAAAAGATTTTATATCCTATTTATTTTTGAAGATTTTTGTAGTATAATTAACATGTGATGTAGAAGGAATATAAACAAAGAAGTTACGTTAAGAAAATTGATAGCTCTGTGACATTTTAAGACGATTAAATGGCTTAGAATCATATGATTAAGTGTCAGTAAGGTAAACAAAAACTAAATAAAAAAATTTAAAAACTAATTTTGCAGGTAAAATATGACTGCACTTCTAACAGTGCAGAACTACATATATCTTTACTAATAAATTCACGACAATAATTTTACATTATTATGAAACAGTTTTTATAATCTTTTTCCTAATGACATTTACACAATTCATCCTCATACCTTAATCAATTGTTGATTACACTAATCATTTGATTTTCATTTGGTTGTATTTGGAATGAGCTCTAAAAGGCAAAAGCCAAAGTTCTGATGTAATGGATTCCATGCTAGAGTCCGAAATGAAAGGGGAGGTTTTTTGTAGGTAATCTACTGGATTTTTTGTAGGAGTCACACACTGTAGGTTGGCGTTAGCGGCCCTTTTGTATAAAAGCATTATTTCTCCTATCCCTAAAAACTAAATCAGTGGATGCGGTGGATGCGATTATTATGAACTGTTAGACGAGGTATGTAACCTATTGATTGTCTTAAATTCACAGTTCAGGGGCTAAACAATGGATTTTAATTAAAAACTAAATAACTATCTTAAGGATTTTTTTATTATCTGTCCCAGGGTTTCAACCCATGGAGAACAGTTCTGAGGGTTTCTATTGAACTTCTAGACCTGCTTGAGATCAAACTGTTAATATGATCAAGTAGGGTACTGTAATAAAAATTACAGTTTTGGCTTATTCCTGCATTTTTGCTAATGTTCTGAAAATAAAAGAACCATATTACTTTCTGAAATATTTACCTGATTTTTACAACCTTACATTAAAGTAACCCCTTCAGTACTTGACTCCTGAAGTAGTACAATGGGTAATATAAAAAATGCTAATGTGAATATTTATTTTTAAAACTTTAATTGGGTTAAGATTTTTTTATACACATTTTGAGTAATTCCAAACCATAATCACTAAATAATTTATAACTGTCCCAAGTAAGCTTAAAAATTACTTGCACACAAATGAGGTATTTATTTAAGTACTGTACAAGGTAACTTGATGTATTGGTTACAAGGCAGCCTTGAGATTTATTTTTTAAACTAAATAAATCTCAATAGTTAACACTTTTAACTTAAAAAAATTCGTTTTATTAAATCAACCATTTAACTTTTAGTTTCTCAACTAAGTAAAGTTTTGTTAAGTATTATTAAATGAAATTTCGAATTGGATTATGCAAATTTGGATTTCTTTACATCGAGTTTGTTTGTATTAATTAAATACAGTAGTACTGTAGTTAAATAAATACATTTTTTTAATTGTTTACAATTTCCAAAACTATACTAATATCTGTGTTTAAAACAATTTGAAACAACAGAAAAAAACTAGATACATTTTTCTATAAAATAAACTGGCACTCACAATAATAAGCATGGGTGTTCAAACAAATTTATGAATCCAATATTAAGTGTAGAATAATAGCACAAAAAGTGTATTAAAAAGTGATTTTGCCAAAGCATTATCAAGCCTAACTGCGTACTTAGTGAATTTCCAATAGCTGTTTTATTTTGCTTAATCAACAAAATACTTTGTTTAAGTGTATAATATATTTAAGTTATGTAACATGAATAAACAATTATTAATACCTACAAGAAAATATAAAATATTTAATTTTACTAAATTCCCATTAATTGCATATAATTCCACTGATTACAAATACAATCTATACTTATTTCATACACTAAGGCTTTTTTGTGTTGAGAACTCCTCCTACAGTTCTCAACCAATTTTCAAGTTTTTGGTGTCGCTGGATAGGACTTCGTCTGTAGTTGTTTCCGCCAAAAATCGGACTTAAAATAAGGGTGCAATCCACAGATTAAATTAGAAATGTTCCATTAGAATAACATTGTGATTGAGTTGAGCATTTTAAACATCTGTTAATGACAGCTTGTTGGTGATTTATCACTGATATTCACAATATTGGATTGGTCGGATGTCACTGATTTTGAACTAAATGTAACATTTGTATCGTATCAAAATAAATAGCTCGATTTCTAGCATCACGTACACTAGTTAGATTCAACAACAGTTAAACAAGTGTATAGGGAGAGCTACAATGCACAAAGAATGATCTGTTTATAGATAAAAAATGTAAACATTAATAAAACAAATAATGTAGAAAATCAGCTGACCAGACACTTTTATTCAGACACTTTTCTCTTCCTTCCCAACTTATTAGTCAAGTCAATATGTGCTTTTTTAGGGGAAATTATTAATAAAAGTTTGGTTTGGCCCCAATCGATTAGTGCTATTAAGACAAGTCTCAAAAAAAAAGTCCCTGATGTAAGATATCAAAAGTAATCAATAGATGCAAAATCAAACTTGAATTAATTATTTTTTTCTCTATCGACTATTTTTGAGCACAGGTTAACTGGATTAAATACAGATATTTCTTATTTCCCTTTGAATTTCATAGGATTTAATTAAAAAGTTTGCTCGCATAGGGGTGTTTTTAAGGATATTAGTTACTAACACCTAATGAAGTATGTACCAAATTTTATTGAGAAATATTGTTAATAAATAAGCTATATAAAAGGTTTTTATTCCCTTAAGAATAACATGGGAAACTTTATTTGTACTTTATCCATAACCAGGTAAGCTAAGTTAATGATTTAAAATACTAAATTGTAAGGTTATTTAAAAAATTAAGGATAAAAAATGCCAAAAACTTAATTTAGACCCTTTGGAAACCCCATAAAACCCAGTTGTGGTCCGATCATCCTGCTTTTCAAACATGAACGCTAACCTACACCTTTATACAAAATTTCATTAAAAATTTAAGGACTGGATTCTTTCAAAAGTTATCATGTAAACGGACACTTATATTATTGAACTTAAATGAACGGTGTTTTTGGCTTTTAGGGACCTCAAAAAAAAAAAATAATAAATAAATTTAAATGTCATCGTCCCGGGCGTAGATCTTACCGTGGGTACTACCGTAATAGCGTATTTTCTATAGGAAAATTATGTAATAAAAACTTAGGTACAAAAAACAAATGGAAAGCTATCAATCTGTTTAGTGATAGAAAACATTTTTACAGTCTAGTTACCTTTTGTAAGTAAAATTGGTTAGAAAATGATTGTGATTGTGTCTGAATTAATTTTGTCAGTTTGGTTTTGATGAAGGGGTATCTTTAGTTTCTTAACTGAACCCAAGAAGCTATCTAAAATATTTTCTCTTAAAACGTCATTTGTTAATGTCAACATATAAGTATCTACAAAAAATATTGCAAGATTTTCTTATAAAAGGGGCTAAACTTTGTTTAAAAAATTTTCTAGTTTACTTGGACAAATTTGTTAAGTTTCATTTTATTTATCTACACATGAGTATAAAACTATCAAACTACTCTAGTCAATTCCTGTAGGAAGCACAACACACAAGTCAATTTACAAGAGGAAACTAAAGAATTGCATAGATCAATTACTGTCAGAAGTTCCTGGAAGGTTTTCATTGTCCACGGGTGTCAGCACTGGCATGCAGCTATCAGAGGTGTTCTGTGATACATAGTCCATCTTCTTCAACACAGGCAGTTGGTCAGTTTCCTCGTACAAAGTCTTATGTACAGGTGAAAGCAAACTTGCAATGGGAGTCAGAACAGGCAACTTGTGGGTTGACGAAGGTCTTGAAATGAAAATTGGGGCTGGATCATTCAACGGGGTTAAAACAGGTAGTTTAACGTCATAATTTTGTACCGGAGTTAAAGTTGGTAAACATGTCTTATAAAATATTCCTTGAACATTTGTTTCCATTATTTCATTCTCTTCACTAGTCGAACACTCTTCTTCAATTTTTATACATTCTTCTTCACCACAGTTCTTGCATCCTACTTCTTTCTTGTTACAAACATCAGAAGAACTGCTCTCCATGTCTTCTGAAATGTATAGGTGACAGTTTTTAGGTGACAAGAGGTTAATTAAAACAGACAGGAAGTTTAAGCGTTACAAGTTAACATCACACAATATTGACATTTTTTCAATAGGCCTATGGGAAAAAATATAGTTTTAACAGTGAAGTTAAAAAAAAAAATAGAAGTTAGGTTAGCCCAAACTTTTAAAAAGCCAATAGGATTGTTATTAAAAAAATAATTGTATACTACGTCTACATACGTTAACAACATGAACTAATCAAGCGTATGACTTTCTTAATGAAGGTTGGATAAAACTTTATTAAGTACCATAAAGAAAAAACAAATACTGTATGTGGAAACAAAAAAGAGAACAAATATGTAATAACTATTGATTATACTAATTTTTATGGTTACAAAAACAATTCTTTCATGTACAAAATTAAAATGCCAGAAGAAGGTACTTAATGGTGTTTTTAAAACAACAAAAATCACCCATGAAGATACCAAAACCAAAACGCATGGTAACAAGAATGTAGCCAATGTGACAAAACTGCTAATGAAGACACACACTTTAATGAAACTTAAATTATTAATACACACTGATGGCATAATATGATATTATGAGGCCAGTTTAATTTTTATAACTACAAAACAAAGCTTTTTTTGAAGACAAACATGGCTATCTCATTTTCTACTTAGTGTTAAAAGTTAAAACTACACGGTGGTTCATTAAACTCTACACGCATTGCACTAAGTTAAGCATTGATAAAAAATCAAACAAAATGGTCACTTTCAGAAAATGGTTTTTGGAACTAAAAATAAGAATTAGAAAATTAAATCAAGCAAAACAAATTAACAGGTTGGAATACAGCCATGTAGTTTTCTACATAGTACCCCATAGGTTTTAAAAAAATTATTTTACCATTTTTTAGACCTCTTACTAGCAGTAAAGTGTAGTTTGATTGTGCATAGTGAAATTTTATTAATTTTTTTATTAAACACCTATACAAAAATAATGAACTATTTTGAAATTAATTACTGCATCCGATTTAAATCAAGGGGGTTACTTCAATTAATACAGTACTGATACAGTACACAACTGACGAAGCTATCCAAAAGTTATCCAAATTCTATTAGCTTAAAACAATACATATACATTAAGATGAGTAATTAAAATTATTAAAATTTCTTTCACCATCAGACTAAATAGTTTCAACATTTTTGTCAGAAGGTTTATAACATTTTGAAAATATTGTTGATGCTCAAAAAATTCCTCTTATTTGACATTTTAGTACACAAAATTGGGAGTTCTACTCCCAAGTCTTATGAACCTCGAACCTCTAATATCATGTTGAATTTTTAAAAGTCCCTTTCAACTATTGAAAACTAATCTTTATCAATTTTTTAGAAGTTATAAATAAATTTATGGAAAAATTTAAAATTAATATCACAGTAATTGATTACATCCATGTTTAATATATTGGTAAGATCAAGCAAGACTGTTGAAAACCATAATATCAGCAAAAACCTGCCAGTCTTCTCTTTAAACTGGCTTGACAACTGAATTTCGAAGAAAGGCTACATTTAAGTCAAATGGTACTGTATTGTATAAATTTATGCTCAGCTCATAATCTCTTCCAGCATGCCATAAAATATATTTACCTACAACTTAGCATTATGGTGAGGCAAAAAATCTCAGATATCAATAGTAAGAAAAAATTTTATTTTAAGAAATTCTGGCGTAACCTATTATATTATTAGCGTTTTGTTATAGACAAAAGTTTAGAAAAGTAATGGAACCCCACTTCATTATAAAACACTAGGGTGGACAACTTTAACCTTTAACAGGCAGATCTATTATAAAAATTTGCAGGTAACAATTTACAAACCAACCAAAAAAAGATCAGCTGCCCCCTGAAAACAGCAAATCCCGAAACAAATCTTATCTTTTAATGGCTCTTATCTTCTATGGTCGTCTTGTAGTTAAAAACACTATATTTTATAGAATATTTTATACTCACAAAATTCACAAGATATCTTTATAATAAATTATGTTAGGGCCAGTAAAATATGAACTAAAATTTATCAATATTATTGTAACAACAGTAAAAAACATGGCATAATTAATTAAAAAAGTGTAAAAATAATTATTTGATAAATTGCCAAGAAAAAAATTAATTGCTAGAATACACCCTGTTTTAATTTTTATTCTATAAGAGAGGGGTTTAGATGCTAAATTCTTGACCCTTGGTTTTAAATTCAATAAACTTTGGATTGACCTTTTTAATTTAAATAAAGAAGGATTAACAATCATAATGCAAAACTTTTTCATACATTTTATTAATGAAATAAAACAAATTAGTTCACTACCATTACAGTAAAAAAATACTTAATGATTAAACATTGTACAAAAATATAAAATAGATTTTTACAATACAATCTGTTAACAATAGTAAAAATAACTTAAAATAAAATTTTTTAAAAATTAACATATTTATTACCTATAACAACAACGAAGGAAAAAGGTTAACCTAGTCCAAAAATATACAAAAGTGATGATTATTAATTTAAAAATAATAAAAATACCCGTAACAAATACAGAGTGTGTTGTATAAGGAAAATATTTATTATAAACAACAAAATCAATAAGTACACATAGGATATAAGAGAATAATAATTTTTTGGGAATAAAAGATGATAAAACACAAGAAATTCCAAAACAATCCCAGGTTATTGATAAACCTTTCTTTATCTGTGATTGAGTAATTTCTTTCTATCCACTGAAGCTATAGAAATATTGTTTTAGGATTAAACAAAACTTTTGATTCAAAAATAAGTTTTTGTTACTACACTGTTTTTCATCATCCCTTTAATCTATAAATTAAACACTGACTAGCCACAATATGATCATTGTATTGTTAATTGACACAACTAAAAGAAAAATTAGAGAGCAAAAAGAATATTTTAAAATTGAAATTTTTGATCATTAAAACTGTAGATCTTTTTACAACTGATGACATAGTTGGTTTTCGTACAGCTGGAAAATAGATCTAACATCTTATTTACGGTAATTAAATTTCTAGAAACACAATTTACCTACAGCTCAAAAACAACTTGCCACTTCCTTTTAAAATAGCACTTTATTAATAAACAAGCAAAAACAATACAAACATTGTAAAATGTTCAGTTAGAACTAAGGCACTTAATATGTTCAACAATAATTAGTATGGATGCAAAATAATAAATTTAGTTATTTAAATATCACATATTCACTTATCAGTAAACCAACTCACACCATCTCAATATATCACCCTCAACCCGAACACTGTATTGATAATTTTTATCACTATTAAGACATTACACCATCATAAATATATATATAAAACATTTTTTAATAAAACTTAGAACATTCTCAATATTTATCTCTTTAATACACTCTCTTACCAATAAAATCTAAATCATATAAACATTTAAACTTTTGTTATAACACACTTCACATTTGATGTCGTAATTTGCTCAATCAATGTCCTTTGGCTGGGATGTAAATTGTAGTGAAATCGTAATTATGAGACTGAGACTGG
This sequence comes from Neoaliturus tenellus, assembly GCA_030545055.2. Lineage (NCBI taxonomy): Eukaryota > Metazoa > Arthropoda > Insecta > Hemiptera > Cicadellidae > Neoaliturus > Neoaliturus tenellus. The sequence goes on from CM061532.1 coordinate 36,577,050, forward strand.
AGGAGCTTCGTGATGAGGAAACTCAAATGCGCCTGATGATTCAGAGACTGCTGAAATACCCAATGAATTCTTCTTGTGAAAATCTTCAAAGAAGGACTGGTAATGCTCCTTATGACGGGCGAGCACGTGACGGGCCAGGTTATTCTTCTGCTTGCTGCCGTAGTCGCAGTATGGACACAGGAAGTTTGGAGGTTTTCCGCAATCCCTTTTCATGTGTTGTAACATGTTGTGCCGCCACTTGTACGCTTTGTTGCAGTTCGGACAGTTGTACCTGAAGGCTTCGGGGTTGGAAATTCTCATTTTTTCAGTGGAAATTCTTGTCTTTCCTTTTTCTACGCCTTCGGTCAACACAAGGTGGTGACTGGTGAGGTCATTGACATCCATGAAGTCACTTACGGACATGAAATGGCCTAGAACATCACCCACATCCGTTAAGTGGAAGAGAAATTGCAGTTGCATTAAAAGTTATATGATAAAAATTATGGTCATGGTTGGTAAAATAAATAACGAGTTAAAATAAACTATTTGACCAATACATAGTTTTTTAGGGTGAACGTATTTCAAAACAAACTTCAGTGGTTATTTAAAATAGAAAATAGGAGCTTCTTTTTACTTTTTATTAACAAAATTAATTTTAAAAACAGTGAAATATAAAAGTATAACTTCTGAGAAAAAATAAACAGCAAATTGTACTAACTCATTAGCTTTTAGAATATTTATTTGATTAATCAACTAAAAACTTCCATTTACTATTTAGTAACTTGATCTTAATGTCATTAGTTTCAATCACCGATAAGCAAATTTAAAAGATAGAACTATAGTTGAATCCAGGTGCTAATGTTTGTACATTTTGCCAAGATATGCAAATGAAACAGAATGTTAGAGTGCAGACTGTGAGTGGGCGGTATATTTACAAGCAAAATCAACAAATGAGAATTCGCCAGCTTGATTCGGTTTATCCCTAAAATAACTTGAAAATTATTCACTCAACAATAATTTGCTTATTTAAAACAGTCCTCATTGTGCGTTTTTAAATTTTTCTTCAGGATTGAATTGACAACATTAATAATTTCTTCAATCTCAGACTCTCAAAGAAGTACCATTGGAGGCAAACAATTACTTTTTTAAATATTAGTAGGTGACATAATTTACCTTACATTCATGTTACTTTTCAAAACAAATTCTCATTTGCACCGTAACCAAAACCATCACCCACACGTTTCCCCCCTTTTCCTGAAAATTTTCATTAAGAAAAGAAAACATGATTACCTTTTGGATCCGAACACTATTTCCACATTATGAATTCACTTATTAGGATCTGTGTGAGGCATGACTGTTGAAAATTAGTGTGAGAAGAAACATCAAGAAGAATACTTTAAAACACTGTCAGTTTGTTCTCCAAAAAGAAACAGCTTTGTGCTGTTTAAGTGACTAAGCCAACGATAATGCTTCCCTAATATTAGAAATAAGTTGTAATCAATTTAAGGTGACTTATATGTTACTAACCAACGTTCAACTATTATGGACTATCTTAATCTTTTTGGGAGCTCTTACAGTGGTAAAAACAATTTTTTCCGTGTCTCACAAACATCAGCATTTAGTAAAACTGCAGTAGTACTTAGATAGTAAGTCTTCTAAAATGAGCCCATTCATATTTGATGTAGCCTACATATCAACCTACGCTACATTTAAGATTTTCACTACCATAGTGACTGGACACAGTGGTTGAACGTTGAACAAGTACCGTAACTAATTGTTCCTAAAAATTTTTTTTTGTTTAGTTATTAACAAAGCTTTTTTGCTGTTTCAGGAAATTCATACCAATGAAAACCTTTGATGTAATTCCTGTATGGTTGACACATATTCCTTCTAACCTAACTTCCACCAAATAATACACATTTATTTTTTTCTGACATTCCAAACATTGTTTTATTAAAATAGGAAACAATTTTATTTGACCTAATTATGATTAGTCATTCCTAGTTTCATCTTGTTATGAATGTTACATTGAAAATAATATTAAAAAATGGCCACACTTCAAGTGAACAAATATCACAAACGATTTTTCAATAGGCCTATTCAATAATATATTGAATTCAATACCTTAATGCATAAACATTCAGCCTAGAGAAATTATCCAGAAAACATTACATGAGTGGTTGATGGAACAAACATTTTATTCACAGGAAGGATTGCTTGCAAGAATTAGCAGTTAGATGGCAAAATTATTTTGTAATTCACTGTAATAATTACAATTAAGATTTTTTTGTTTTAATTTGTAATTGACCAATTGGGCTAGTTTATGATCATCCACCACAAACAAGATTTTTTTTTTTTTTTGCCTATCACGTGACAAATTTCAGTGGACACGTGAGAAATCCCCTGGTAGATCCTAGTGATGTCATTTTGCTGTCGTCTTATGAATCCACCGGGATTTTGTAGTTGACGTTCATGCGTATCTTTTGCTAACCACAAAAAAAACATTTAATGAAAAAAAATAAATTATTGGCAATGGTGAACTTGACCATTGCCAATGATGTAGTGCTTTATATTTTTATGTGTCACACCTGATTTTGAAAATGCTAATTACAATTTTTGTAATTGTTTAAAGGCAATAAAGATATTCCATATCATTCTACATTATTCTATATTCTATAAAAAACAGTGCAAGAATGGAATAAAAAAATCTGAACTTTTAAAATGTTTAAATTTTATTAATAACTGTAATAAACCGCATATATTTTACATTAAAAAATAACAACAAAATAACACCAAATAAAAAAAAACAAAATATACCCAAAACAATTTGTTTAATAAACCACACCTGATAATAAGGAGTTTTATTTTTTATTTTATCAATTAAAGTATTTTTAAACATCAAAAATGAAAATAAAATCTAACTTATTGGTATGCCCAATAACACAACTGGTGATAGTGTATACCTAAAGTTGAAAAAAATGTGAGAAATTTTTAAAATTCATCTAAGCCATTGTCTAAACTGGACGAACATGTTTGCCAAACAGTGTTCTGCCAAATATTTGTTTGTTAATATTTATTTCTAATATAGGTAGGTGATTGTTCGTTAGAAATGTTTGTTGATTTTTTGTGTTCGCCGAACAAGTTGGCCAGGAATGTTTGCCCAGTGCAGACGCGGCTTTATATGAATTGAGTTATTTATTTAAGTGTACTTCTTAAATTCCCTTAGTTATATGAGTTCTGTAACTACATAAGAATGTTTGACCAATATTGAAATTGCTTTAATCCACAAGTTTTTTTATACCCTGGTTACCCTTTTCAACCGTTTTAGTCATCGATTTGTATTAATTTTTACATCCATGGAAAATTCCTAAAGTACGCCTTACTTAATGTTGAGAGAAGTTTAAAACTTTCAACAATTCACAGTTATAAATTTCTCTTGCTGAGCACTCCTCAAAAACTAATAATAAATACAGCTCTCATTGACGCAAATTTAAACAAACTTTATTCATAGGTATTAATTAAAAAATCTAATTTGAATTACAAAAGAGGAAATTGAAATAATTATCAATTAGACAATTTGTCTGAAATAAACGAGGAGAAAACTAATGTTGTGACATTATCAATAAGTGATTGATAAAATAGAAATAATTTATTAATCAAAAAAGAAATATTGTAGATATTGCACCAGAATATTTCTTCCTATATGACGAAAACTTCTTTATCGGTATGGTTTACAAATTTAGAGCACAACTAAATAGGATGTGTGCATAAACTGAAATAAAACATATTTAAAAATACAGAGTACTTTTTAAACTGAAGGTTGCCAATTCGATCCTAACAAAAGCAAGTAGGTAGCTTTTTAAAAGTTTGAAACTGGACCCATATTCCCATTGGTTGTTGGGCTATTAATTAAACCATGCCTAAAGAATGCAGTAAAGAAGCTTCACACATCCATCCTTCATTCATATTCACCTTAAAAAAGAACCTGGTAGCGTCAGCATCTTCGAAAGTGATCGAGTTTTATGTATGACATAGAGTTTCGACTTATTTACTTCCCATTACGGTACTCATATATTACCCTGATAATTATTTTTCAGTAAGGAACAATTTGTATAAGATGGTTAACCATTACTGATATAAGTAGCCTGATTCATTCATAACTTTAGCGACCCAAAATTTCAATTTACTTAATCATATTTTCGGAATATTGCTCACTGAAATCACTCACAGAAAATAAAAAATCACCATCAATCTTAGCAAAGATGTGTTAGAACTCTACTGGATTTCTTGGCTCAACCCGAAATGTTCTGCATTTCCCAACCTCCGAGGGTCATCCACGACACTCAGCAGGCCAACGCCTGGGCCGAGGTGTTTGCCGTGCTTGCGTCTCCAGTGTTTATTGAGACTGCTGTTGTATATGAACATCATGGAGCAGTCGGGGCACGGTAGGGTAGGCTCCTTGTTGCACTCCCGTCGGACGTGCCTGTACAGGCTCGACTGGGTGCAGTAGCTTTTAGGACAAGTGGGACATTTGTAGATGGCCATTTTACGATCATCGCTTGAAACATTGATGTTCACAATAATATCGTGACCTGCAAACACCACATGCGGTAAGTGGTAGAAGCATTTCTAAGGATCGAGATAACCTGTGATAAAACTCAACATTGAATGATTCATCTTTTACAGAGAAACAAATTGTCTTGATTTTCTTGAATATTATCTCCCATTCATCTCTTAGTGAAGTCTCCAAGTTAACACACTTTTTTGTTCGGTAACCTTGTTGATGGCAGTGACAAGTAGACATTTAAACGAGCTAGCTTATTCAATCTGTGACCGGAGCGAAAGTAGAATAACTGTGTTTTTATACTTTTTATGAGCGTCTTTCACATTTTGTTTCTGAATGTTTCTAATGAGTTTGAAATTTAACTAAATGAAAAAGGTTGCATTACCTATTCCTGATGATAATGATATTCCAAAGATTATAGACAAGCCAATGCTCGATTGAGAATAATTTAGGATTGATTTATACCTGTGATTGTTGCGGATAAAATCTTCAGCCTTCAAGCACTAAGCTTCATTTATAACGGAGAATAATCAGTAAAGTTTCTAATTTTTAGGACATTTTTCAATAAGTAGTGATGAATTTTAATTAGACTGCTTAGATTAATTTAGTTTATAAACCTAACATGGATAAATTGAACAAAAACTAATTAGGCTATTTACAAATTTAAGTTTACAAATGTTATGAAACATTTAGTTTTGTATGAAGAAATTTTTTAAGAACAAATTTTATCATCCTCTTATTTATAACGGAGATATATATTTATTATAAATTTATAAGTGATATTTTGGAAAATTATAATGAAGCCTAGATGTTTGTAAGTAGATTAAACTAAAATATTTATTTGAAAAAAAATCATAAAAATAGTTTAACAGTGTGATTTTATGCGCTATGAGAAAAAAATTAAAAAACAACAGTTAATATGAATTATAGTATATCATATATGAACAATACAAAACCTAAGGATTCACATTACTAAATAGTCAGATAAATGAAATTAATGTTAATAAATCGGAATAAATGATATTTGTACTCTCAGTAATACCTATGTAATTTTAAAATTTTTATTATGTCATCATTTATTACTAAAGGGTCGTAAAATAATTCCTTGAAAAGAAAAACTAGACACCCATTTTTGTCCCATAAAAGTACGGTTTTCACCTCGATATAAAATCAACATTTATTATTAGTATAAATAACAATATAAGATACACGACATACAATGAATGGAACAAACATACAATATTCAATATAGACTAGAGGTAGGAACTGGTTGTATGGTAAGAGTCTTTCTAGACGCCAACGGTTGACTTGGGGTGCATCACTTTAAGGTGCTGCATCAATGTGTCATTCCTTGTGAACGGTCGACTGCATAAAGGACAAGAAAATTTTGGTTTCTGCCCACATTCAAACCTCAAATGGCGATTTAAAGTCCCTTTGGTTGAGTATTTTTTCCCACAACGATAGCACTTGTGACCGTGCGGCATCGAAAGCATTGCTAAAGGAATTATTGGAGGAATCAAGGATTCAGGATTTTTGTAAAATTTTAAATATGATTCTTCTTTCCGTCTGGTTCGAAGCACCATTTCCCTTTCTTTCAATGGAGAAGAACACTTTTCTTCTTTCACAGGAGGAAAAATTATTTGTTTTGCCAGAGGTAAAAATACAGTTTCGAGTTCTTCTTTCTCTTCTCTCTCAGGTACTTTAGCGACATTTAACTCGACTGTCCACGAGAGTCCTGAAATAGAATGTGAGTCTGTTAGATGACAGTTGTAGAAGACACTTCCATGAGCAGGAGACTCGGGTCACTTGGGAGAAAAGAAAATACTTTTTTATTTTTTTGATATAGGCTAGTCAAAAACATATTGTCGTCGATAAGCTAAAGATACTTTTTCAATTGAAGTAATGCTAATATTAACAAAAACCTACACGATCAAGAGCAACTACAAAAATCTTAAAATTGCATTTAGCTCAAAATATACCAACATAATTTATTTAAAAAAATAATTCTGTGCATTACATTTAACAACATTTCAAATAAAATTTTTATCAATCAACATTTTAGACTGGTTAAATTCTGTGCAATATTGCATTCTGTGATACATGATTCCAAAAGATTTTCAATTATATGTATGTAATGTGCCCATGCTTGTATGCATGATCTCCTGACAGAGTTTCAACCTGAGTAGGTATCGATCACTACAAGTGTATACTGTTAATGATGTGGGTTTTTGGTAATTTCAAACAAATCTGATCTTCAAAACATTTATTTTTGAAAGATGAATTAGAACAAGGTATAAAATGTACTAGACTCAGACCAAAGGTGCTGAATAACGAATAAAAACATTTCTACGGCATTACAACCATACTTTCTTAATGGTCCAATAGATACAGAGAACAAGTTTATACGAGATATAGGCCTGATTAAGGGCAAACAGCGATTGAAAAACAGTAAAATACATCAACACTCTTTAAATTCTCAATTAAGTTTAACATTAGATACTTATACAGAAAACGTATAGTAGTTTAAATCTGTGATTATGTTTAACAAATATGTAGGTCTTAAAATGCTACACAATAACCAAAATTTATTGTGTGTTAAAATTATTGCATGTACTTAAAGAAATTATGTTGACTTTAATTACAAGTATAATTTAACTCATATAATTTGTATACATTTTTAATAGGCTATTTGTAGTGGTATGTAATGCAGTACTGTATTGAATGTGTTTTACTTTTAATACAGTATGGAAATCTATTTTTCATTATATAAATCAAATATCACAATAATAAACACAATCATCATAGTATAAATTTACAATAATATTATTGTAAACAAATATATAGGCCTTGATAATAGATAGGCCTAACCAATACTTAAAAGATTTCCAAGATTAATGCAGTCAAACATTTATAAAACTTTAAACTGTAAAGTTTTCAATTTTTAACTGTAAACTTTTATATTATTTTAAAACGCTATATGAGGAAATATATTTTAACATAAAGCTTTTTTATTTGTTATATTGCATAACATTTAATATTTTTAAAAACAAAGATCAAAGGCACTTTAAATTAAAGGAATAACACTTGATAGAACATCAAACACTGAAATAGGTGAAGTAAACCTGGTTAAAATTGAAGGGCCATACAAATGTTTGATCAAAGAAATATTAACACGATAAATCAATTTAGCAAAAAGATGTACTATAAAGAATCTCATACATGTTGAGATTATGTAAAAATAAATTTGATTATGGGCCACAAACGACAAAAATTAGAGAAGATAAATAAATAAACTTCCCTGCAATATGGCAGATAAAACATCACATGAAATGACTAGTAAAAAGCGTACTGACTGTTGATTACCCCTTTTCAAAAACTAATCTGGTGTCATAAATTACTAAAATAGGTACAAAGTTGCTTAACTCTATTCAAAAGACTGACTGTTTCTTAATGTAGAAATCAGTTTGATTAATTAAAATTTGATTAATATTATAAATAGTTCATTCAATGTTTATATTATACATTAACAACTAGGGAAAACCTTGGAGTACGACTAAATTGTATTTTTATTTCCATGTGTCAACAAAAATTACTTTGATTAGCTACAGTTGATGAGGCAAAACATTTAGGTACTGAAAAAATATTCTCTGAAGTTAATTTTGTATCAGGTCAAAATTATTGATTAAAAAAATACTCAAACCCTAAATTAAGCTTGCAAGTTTTAAGTTATTTACTTTAGTTGGTTCTTAATTAATTCCTCATAGGCTTTCAATAACAACCATTTTCTAAAATTTAAGTTTTTTGAAACGTAACTTTTTTTAAGTATTCAAGTATTTAAATAAAAACCAAATAAGACACAAAAACATTAGTTTCATAAATTGGTAACGACTCATGATGAAGTTTTATTCTTCCCTGAGCCTCTAGTTGACGGCAGACATGTATCCATTCTTGTTCACTCGTAAGGCCAGAGGAATCCCTCCCGATGGTATTCCCGGGTCGGAACAGTGCTGGTGGACCTTGGTGTGAATCACGAGTTTGTCCTTCCGGAAGAACTTCTTCCCGCAAGCAGGGCAAGAGAACTGCGGATCTTTGCCACACTCGTAACGCAAGTGTCGGAAGAGATTTCCTCGCCGGTTGTAAACTTTGTTACAGGCTTCGCAAGGGAATATTCCGATCAGCCCATTGGTGATGGCTTCGCTAGGCCCTGCTGCTTGGCTAAGGTGACCCAGTTTGTGGTACAACCCTACAACAACATTCACATAAGCAACTCTCCACCCCACGAGTAGATTTTGGGAAAAGCTCTTATTTGGATTTACAAGAAAATGAGGATGTTCTGCTATTCATAGCAAACTTGTAAAAAAAGCTTGTAGAAAAAGTCCAACAAAAATTACTACTGTTACATGTATAGAAATATATATTTTCAAATCTAAATTATAGACTCAAGAATTTCCATCACCAAAAGATAGTGTAGTTTGAAATGCAGTTCGAAAATTAAAATTTAATATACTACCTCTAAAAGAAACAAATTAGATAGTTAAAAACTATATATTTACTAAAAATTTTATTTTAAACTTTTTAAATAATTTTAAAACTGCAATTAATATAAATAGAAGGCCAAAATGATACTTAGTACAGTGACCAAATATCGTTAATGTTTACCAGGTTTGTAATTAAAATAATTTTACTGTATGGCAAGGGTAGTGAGACGTAGTTTTTCACAAAACATCGTTTGTGATCTAAGGTGGACAATCTAATCCACTGGAAGCATATATATTCATGCCCCCATATAAAGACTTGAACCACTAACTTGTTGTAACTTGAGCCATAATTGTCATGGAACTGTTTTACATTTCATTCCCAAGTTCATGAGTTATTTTCATCAGCTTGGCAAATTACAATACTTCACGTGGTAACAAGTATAAATCTTGGACACAAATAAAATAGTAAAAAGATGGTTTGCTTTAATTTATTATATCATATATAGGCCTTAATCAGCATAGTAATATTTTTTTAATCTATCATTTACCTTGAATAAATCTTAATAATTTCTAAATAGTCTGAAAAAACCTATATTAGACCATTATCAGGTGTATATGTTCATAAAGGAAACAGAACAACTTTTTACACACAGTAGATATACAAATTGGCTTAAATTTATTTATTATCTTATTTATAAAAAAAAAAAACATTAAAACTTTTTATTATTTGTATTAGGTATTTGAGGTTCCTTATTCATATCAAGGCAAGTAGTCCAAAGGTCAAAGTCAAACTAGAAATGTGTGTGTATGTTGTGTATGAGTACACTGAACTGTAGTACACTGAATGCATGTGACACTTTATGGAAATAAGTGTCATGCTTATAAGGATATAGAATATTGTTGTATATAGGATATTGTAACTTGTGTTTGGTTACACAATAGAAAATCAGCTCATTAATATTTATTTTATTCTTTAGACAACAGTAAAAATTTATTGGTTAAAACAACATTAAATATGCATACAGGGTGTTCATAAAAAAAGTCAAAAACTTCAGAGGCTAGTACTTGTCAATTAAAGGAAAAAAAAACATTTCCTCCTACCATATGTCAAAAAACCTCCGTTTAGCCGCCAGCTGCCATTTTAATTTTTACACTAAATAATTTTCATTTCTGTAACGGATCATTATATGAAGTTCGTATTTGGCACGAGCCTTATCACACCAATGGTAATTTTTTCTGAAATTTTTTTGTGTATTTTCAAAATACAGTACAATAAAAAGGAATCATGACTTTCCAAACAATATTTATCTTGATTATGCTGTGACAGACAATCTACTTTTGTTTACAATCTGACTTAAAATTCATCTGTACAAAGGTATCATCTGTTAAAATTTACATTTAAAGGTCTTATATTGAAAGTTGGTCAAAATTTTCAAGCAAATTCTAGAAATAAACCAAAGGCTAGAGGCTAAGACTGAAACAAAATTACCTTTTGAATCACCATCAGCACATACGCTAGATAGTAAGCTTTAAAAATGTCACCTCAATCTTAAAAATCGAGAAAAAGGGATGTAACACGTGAAACCCTTATTGCATTAGAAGATATACAGTGTGTTCATTTTTTATGCTCACCATTAGGATCTCACAAACTATAAAAGTTACAGGAAAGGTCAAATTAGCAAAGTAGTGCGGAATTATAAGCTGAACAAAATGATGTGTAAAAATCCCAGATATTTCTACTGGTTCGTTCGCTGTGCTCGAAAAACTGTTTTTTGCTCAAAACTTCTTTTGCCTATAACTTTGTTATTTGTTGAAATACAAAAAAACTTTTTAGATAAAACTTTACTGAAATTTTACGTAGATTCTGAATATTAAAATTAAAATTTTTTACTTCAAACGGTTTTTGAGATGTTTTAGACAAGTTGATTATTTTTAATGCAAGTGTGTATTTTTTTCATCATCATAAAAAAGAAATAACTTTTCTGATTACGAAAATACCAAATATGGCGTATTTATTTATCATAATAATTATTTAATTATAAAAAATGTGATTAATAAGCAACCCTGAAATGCTAATAATGAGGATGCTTTTAGCATACAATGGTGTAAATCAGCTGTTTTTCATTTTGTGTTTCATATTTTGTTGCTTACATTGTTGATCAGCTGTTTACCGGCATTCCATGTAACAGCTGATTTACACAATGTTTTATGGGAACCGCGGATGCCGATAAACAGCTGATCAACAATGTAAGCAACAAAATATGAAACACAAAATGAAAAACAGCTGATTTACACCATTGTTACACCGCATGCTAGAAACATCCTCATTATTAGCATTTTAGGGTTGCTTATTAATCACATTTTTTATAATTAAATAATTATTATGATAAATAAATATGCCATATTTGGTATTTTCGTGACCAGAAAAACTATTTCTTTTTTATGATGATGAAAAAAATACATACTTGCATTAAAAATAATCAACTTGTGTAAAATATCTCAAAAACCGTTTGAAGTAAAAAATTTTAATTTTAATATTCAGAATCTACGTAAAATTTTAGTAAAGTTTTATCTAAAAAGTTTTTTTGTATTTCAACAAATAACAAAGTTATAGGCAAAAGAAGTTTTGAGCAAAAAACAGTTTTTCGAGCACAGTGAACGAATCAGTAGAAGAAATATCTGGGATTTTTACACATCATTTTGTTCAGCTTATAATTCCGCACTACTTTGGTAATTTGACCTTTGCTGTAACTTTTATAGTTTTCGAGATCCCAATGGTGAGCATAAAAAAATGAACAGACTGTATACTTGTCACTGTTAAAAAATTATTATTCTAAAATGAGAAAAAAACGAATGTTGCCAAAATTTCAACATGTTTTCAATAAGTAGAGAAAAACTTTGGGAAGGGTTATTTTTAGGCATATTTGGATTAATAAAAACACCATAATATTCCTATCTAATTTATTTCCATAAATGAAATATACAGTTAGAATTTGTACACTGAAAATGCATTTAACGGGGTAACAGTGTTATACGATCAATGAGGTGAACGGTTACAGCGCGAAAACCTGCATCAGCAGACCGACTAAACATAAACTAACTATCCACTTAACAAAACTAACCTAAAATATCAATGTAATATGGCATATGTTTAAACTTAAAACTATTTCCTTCCTACATATAGCCTCATGTTTCTTATCACTCTAATTTAAATTTAACCAACAAAAATGTATTGCGAACAAAAGGCAAATAATATCTCAAAACCGACAACAGGTTTTACTGATTGAGAAGCAACAAACAAAAGCAACGACTTTTTTACAACCCCTAGGTTCTTGTCAGACATTCTTTACACTCAACAAAAAACGATAAATATTAATATTAAATGTCAACATTCAATTTTGGTTACAGCGATGACTATGACAGCTGACACTTGGGCTCAGCTAACATGTAACTGGTAATATGTGCTAATGCCATGCAAACGACAAACGTGCAGGACTCGACCAACTCGGGAGTGGGAGAAGACCATTTCCTCATTATTCACCCGACAAATTAATTGTAATTAAACTCGTTAAGATATTTCTTGAAATGTAAAGATTATGGGTAGTGGGATACCATTGCAAAGTTAGGAGTTAAAAGAAACCATTTAATTTATGTTTCTATTGTAGTTGAATAATAAAAATAATAAATAACTGAAAACAATAACATTACAGTTGTTAATGGATCTGTTAGGTTGTTTCCTGTACTTAATGAAAGTTTAGTATTTATTTACAGAAATCAGAGATGGTGAATAGTAGGAAATAACGTTAAATTTGAGCTCGTAATCAAAGTGTAAAAGAATTTCCTGACATTAGATTAAAAGACATATTTCACTAACAGAGAGCAAACGTCATGGAGTTATTCTATTTTGAAATAGTTTACTTATAGAATATAATCTCTATGAGAGTTGGCATGATATTTAATATATTTCAAGATTTCCCAACAAAGAAAAGAGACTTACCAACCAGGTGTTAGTGTAAATTAATTAATTACTTAAATCTAGTTGCTGGTTTTTTTTTTGTTAAACAATTTTCTTTGAACTTTTTTTATAAGTTTTTAAGTATAGATTCAGTATACACGATAACTGTACATCCTTATTTTACAAACCTTTTTTCTTACAACCATCAGCAATACAAGATTTAAATAAACTTTTGGATACCTTACTAATTTGTTCTCGGCCAATAAAACATGTAAGAGTAAAATACTCTTTATAACATTAATATGGAAATAAAGGTAAACTAACAGCAGTATATACTTAATAATTTAACTTCAACTATGTGAACTTACATCTGATATATAATGAACAAAAAGAAAGTAAATTTTATTTTTCTAATATCAAATTTGGGTTTGAAAACACAATACCACAAAAAATAAATCAAATTCATAAAATAAATAAAAGTTTTAGTATACCAAATAAAGATTTCATGAAACAAGTGTTAAAATCTGTCTTTCAAACATTTTAGCAATTATTTAATGCTCTATAAGTTTTAAATTAAGTTTTGATCATAAGTTGATAGTAGCAGCGGCTACAGTATGCAATAGCTTATTGAGTATTTACATTCCATTTTAAGTGGGCTGTATTTCACAGGGTTATTTGTTTACAGGAAATAAAACAAATGCAAATCCTTCGTTAACAAAAAAAAAAAAAAAAAATAACAATAAAACTTAAAATAATACATATCAATAGGACGTGTTTTGAAAATTAAACTTAATAAAATACTAAAAATAAATCACAGATCAAAGGGAATGACTGCTCAAAGAGTACAGAATTATTGTAATTGTACAATAAGATGAATAAATGCAAAAAATATAAAGACATTTCGTTCATAATCTACTTTAGAATGTTTTTGTATATAAGAAAAAGTGCTTTAAAATCCACACTGAGAGTAAATTAAACTATAAAAAATGCAATATGAACAGATAAAACAATACTTTGATGGCAAGACTGCTTACAAAAAAGCTATGGGTTATTCAGAAACTGTAGTGTAATGCCCTAAAGTTGTAACGACCTTCGACAGAATTGTAAAGTGCGTTATAGGACCAACACAACGGAATTGTAAAGTGCGTTATACGACCGGATACAAAAGAATTATAATCCCTAACAGGACTGGGCACAATTCAAAATCCTTGAAATGAGATCAAACTAACCATCTACTAATTTAAACTAGCATGTGCATGTTGTAAAAACACATTAACATCTACAGATATCACAATAAACGAATGTACACAAATGGACGTCCGGTTAGAAGCTGTCTTTGAACGTAAACTGGGAGGCACGGCTGCCGCAGGGGATTGGCGGCTCGATCTTCTTCACCACGTCTTCCAGCAGATAAGTGTGCACGTCCTTGCGCGTCGGCCACTTGTACGAGCCGCAAGTCGTCGGTTCCATTGCGTTTATCTCTATTCCGTTGTGCGGCAGGCTCACCACCTCCCCTGGATAGAGAAGGTCGTCGTACCGAACCACCACCCAGTCCCCAGGCTGATACGGACACTTGCAATTTGTCTGCGATGATTTGCCTTCTTTAACCTCCTTCTTTTCTTCTTCCTCCGTTATGAAACCGTTGCCGTTATTCTCTGAAAACTCTCTCTTTTCACATGTCAGCGTAGGGGGTTCTTCGTTTTCACTTTCTTTCTCTGGTTCATCTGAAAGACAAATATGTTGTAGACCAATTCTAAATTACCATCTTCAACGGATATTACAGATATGAACATAACAGCTAGTGACAAAGTTACCTGTGTGAAAAGCATCAGGCATAACGGACACTTCAGACCTACATGATAGGAGTTACCTTCGAAGTTTAAATGGAATACCTGTTTGTACCCATATGATTACTCCTATACATACAAACCTAGTAGATATTTCTTTTTATTATTTATACACTTAGAATATTACCTAACAAGCTGATTTATTTGCACCTGTAGTATAAACTTTAAACTAAAAATGTCTAAGCCTCAATACCTCAACTAATGAAGCCTAAATTGAAGTGAAATGATTGTAACACCAAACGAGCCTTGATTAGTCGAGTGTATTATTGTTCATTAAATTACTGTGTCCTGAACTTCGGTTGAAAAAGTCTACCGTTTGATCCTCAAAAACAGATAGAATTTGTGCAAAAGAAGTAATTGAAGTAACAAAATCCTGCTCACTTGGTTCCAACCACATTTTCTAGACTTTTCAAAACTTTGATATTATCAAGTTTCAAATTTTAGTTGATAAAATGTGATATACAACAGTGAATGGTCTTATGCCCCTCCAATTTTCCCATAGGCTATGACCATACCAATAGTAAGGATAAAGCAAGAATATCAAACAAGAACTGGAAGTACTAATGATATCCTTTTACAATTGTTCAAAACCTTAAAATAAACAGAAGAATTTTACGACCCTTTTAGCTTGTTGAAGACACTCACTCAAAAGACAGCAACACAGTGAATAAAGGAAAATTATAAAATAACAAGTCCAGTTTGACCAAATATGTATTAAATGAACCAAATAATTTTTAATAGTGAGTTTCATTAATCATTATAAATCTTTGGTTTTCATTTTGTAAAAATACAAATAAAAACTATAAAAAAATAAAAACATAAATCCTTTAGCTGTGTGAGCCTTGGTAATTTAATAACTTCAACACACTAGTTCATCTTGGGTTTTGCTTGTGCAAGAACCCAAAACCTTGATGAAACAAATGTAACCTTAAGTTTCCAATGATTGAAAAGAGATGGACAAATCTTAGGATCTACAAAGGAAAAAAGTTACTTATTTTAATTTCAACCATTACTACTTAGTTCTATCAGGAGCTAATTCACTAGGAGGTAAAAATAAAACGTTCAGTTATAAACCAGTGTTTATTCATCAAACAGAAAATTTCTCTCACAATTATTAAATGAACATTCCAATTAATTCTTTTCTTTAGTCCATTATGAGAATGCAATGAAATGATTCATAAAGAACAGAAGTCTCAGACATTCATTAGAGATTAGAGACAATTAAAAAGAACTTCCTGTGAAAACTACTCACTGAGAGAAAATTAATGGAAAATGAAACCTTCTGGATGAACAAACTTGTAACCTTGAGCAACTGTAATAAACCAAATGATACCCGAAACAATAGAAAAAGGGAATATAAAGTACAATCAATTTTGTTCAAATAAGAACTGTGTTACATTAAAAATTCATCGCATAATCATCCTTAGTCCACGAGGTCTGAAGAAATCATTGAATTAAATCTTTTTGGGCAAAATTGTTGGAACGGGAATAAAATTTGAATCCTTACTGCATTTAACGTCACCAAAATTAAAACGAAACATTTTAAAATTTAACGATCTCACTGTACATAAACCTAAAACCAGGTTGGCTTAACTAAATATTCTCGAGGTGTAAGAATCTATAGTAAATAAAATTTAAAATTGTATTCACCTAATAAGGCACCTATTGAGCTTGCCTCAGTGTACTTGTATTTCTTTCAAATTACATTTTTCCCATAACTTAACTTCTATAGCAATCCCATAAATCAAGAATTAAAAACATTAAGATTATAAACAAATGATCAACCTAAATATTTAAACAAAGAAAGGTAATTGGAAAGGAAGAAAAATATATAACAGAACATGCAAAAATGTAATAAATAATTAAATATTTTAACTGCAATAACAGAGATATATACTTTCTTCTTCAATATATTAACAAAATAAAAAGTAATAAAAGGTATTCTGATAAAAATAAATAAGTTTTTAAATAATCTATGCGCTATTTATATTAACTTCATATTATTAAACAATAAAAATAAATTTATGTAAGAAGAATTTGAGTATTCATTCATCCACTTTTAAGGGCACACAGCTGACCAAATTATAAACTACTTTAGTCTATTCTTTATCCCAGGTCTCAGCTGTATTAAAAATATTCAATCTTTTAAAAGGTTGATGATTCCATCGTACTGTGTGCCTATTTCCAAAAAAAAACATGCCATATTGAGTTAAACAATGAGCAACTACAGATAAATTTCATGATTTAAACAAGTTTTCGACTTGATGAACCGACGACGAGACCAAGTCCGAGTGAACGGTGTACATGTGTCGCTTCAAGTTGGTCTTCTGGTGGAACCGTTTCGGGCAAAAGACGCATGAGAACCGCGGTTGTTGACCACATTCGAGGCGGAGATGACGAGTCAAGTCGGACTTGTAGCGGTAACTCTTGGAGCACTTGGGGCAGACAAAAGCTCTACCTACAAACAGTTGACATAAAAATCGTTAAACAAACACTTATAATATGGAGAAAATTATTTTAGCTATGGATACAATTAGGGTCATTTGGTTTTTGGCTGTTGCCGAAGGTTGTCTAAAAAATAATGTAGCCTACAGGTGTTTTCCGTATTGGATAGGTGTCAAGACTGTTGACAATCAAGCAATCGATTTTTCAATAGCAATTGATAAAAGATTTCTGGTTGCCTCACTTTCAATTCTATATACTCCCCTTACACCATTTAATGTTGAAATAGTCATACAAATTAAAGTTTATGTGTTTATAGTAAGCTAGAAAATTTTAGTGGGAGCTCTCTTGCATATAAATATAACTAAGTATAAATTTTTAATTATTCAAGACAATTCACAACTGATTGATTAAAAATTGTCCTTGGTTATTTGGAAAGTAATCATGTAGGAATGTTGAACAAAGAATAAACATATTATAAGTTGTATATTTTATAAAAAAACATTTTCTCTCTTACAAAAATAATAGATTAATTTCTGAATTTCATAAATATAAACTACGTCTTAACATTTTGAATACATTTCATTTTATGAAAACTTTACTCACAAAAGTGTAAAACAATGACATTTTCAAAAAAATGTTCATAATTTAAAATTATACTTTTTACTTTCTCCCCCTATACCATAGTATATGGAGAAAGTATTGTTTTCGTCAAAATTTTCGAATTTGAGTTGTTGGTGGATTTATCCATTTTGGTTCCCCCTGAGTCCAAAAAAGTGGTTTTCGGAGTGATGTCTGTGTGTATGTGTGTGTGTGTGTCTGGATGTATACAGAGCTAGAGAATCCCTTAATGGTCCGATTTTGGTGAAATTTGGTACGTAGGTCCAAACCTACGATAATTCCAGGCGTTTTTTTCATTTTTTTGAATTTTTGATTTTTAAGGGTAGTTTACCCCCCAAAACCCTCAAAAAACGTGAAAAATCAAAATTTCTCAAAAACGGCTCTAACGATTTTGATTAAAATTTTGTGGTTTATTAAAATTAAAATGCTGAATGAAATGACACCACCCGCATTTCCGAGAAAATGGGCGTTCAAAAGTTATACAATAAAAAGTGTTTAAAAAATCAATTTTTTGGATTTTCAAAATAGCTGTTATTCTGAAATAAATTTTACTGATTACCATTAAATCAAGCTCAAAAAACTAAATAATCCAGTATTTTAAATTATTGCTCTACGTCAAGTGGTTGCAGAGAAAATTCAATTTTTCGTTTCGCGGTAAACGCAGTACGTTGTAGTCACAGACTCGCGTAGGGTCAAACTCGCGCTGCTCAGCTGGTAGCTATCCGAATGAGCAATCAAGACATTAATGTTAGAAGCTTTTAACTCCTTTTTTTATACTGTTGGGAGAAAGTATGTGTCAGTTAGCTGAAACCGTTTATTTTAGCTTCATTAAGCCAAAGTTTCTGAGACACTAATTAAATTATCCTCGGTATACTTAAAATATGAACTTAATATGCTTTTAAAGATTAGCTTTATCAGCATCATTTACAGTACTCGAAGCCAACTATGTAATTTTTTTGTAGGCTACCATTTCCGAATAAAATCAAAATAATTGGTTTTTTTACTGTACAAATAGAATGTATGTGTGAGAGTTAGGCATAAATCATCTGATTTGACCACTTCTTGTGCTAGAAACTACAAGGGAAAAAAAATTTGCGTAGTGTGAGGATTTTTGCTTTAAGAACAGGTGAAATTAACAAATATACAGATTCTTTTTGGACCAGTACTTTCCTTTAAATTTATTTTATAATTTACTGAAAAATTTTTTATTTGATTTTCTACATTATCAAGGCAAACCTTCAAATCTAGATTTGCTAACAACATTGCGTATACACCTGTGTTAACCTAACTGCAGAGGTGTTCACCGTCATCGGTCGCGTTCGCCGAAGATCTCCGGGTGCCTGAGGACCTGGTGTGTCTTGAGGTTGCCGCGCTGGTGGAACGATCGGTCGCAAATGTCGCAGTGGAACATCGGCAGTTTCCCGCACTCGAGCCGCTCGTGCTTGCGCAGGCTGCGGCTGTGCTTGTACCGCCGGCCGCAGACTCCGCACTGCCAAGGCGCCGCTGCGGGCACAATCGTTAGATTTACCTGATTTTTGGAAAACGTAACAAAAAAGTTCTTAAATTCTGTTCTTTGTTCACAAATATAACGAAATAACCTTAGTCTGCTCATTTTGACATTCATTTTTTAAAATATATTGGAAATTTAACTAACAAAATTAAACAATTTTTCATGCTGTTGTCTCCCTATTTCTGGTAATTTTTATTAGTTTCATAAAACTATTAATTTGCAACAGTTAACCTAAACTAAAATAATCGTTGTTGTCTTAATTTTTGCTAATTCTGATCAATTGAACTAATTGTTTTATCAAAAAACTTTCTTAAAAAAATTTGGGGATGACAGTTGGCTTCCACAAAAACTCCCACCAAGTATCACAAATTAATATATATTCTACTACTCTACATAGCACCTACCAATGGATGTTGTAGTCAATATTATAAAAAATATTTTTTAACAAAACAACCTATTAAGGATGTTTTCTAATCCTCTAATAATAAGAAAAAATTACTTCGATGTATGCAAGAAAGAACAAATTACATGTTACTTTTTCATTACTGGAATGATTTTCTTTTTACTTGTAATTTTTTTAACTCGTTAAGTTAATTATTGTTTTGCCAAAAAACTTTGTTTGAAAAATATATAATAAATTTAAAATATTTTAAAGGATTTTCCATTTTTTGTGTCTTATTTTAGAAACTGTAAGATATCTGGCTTCCCCAAAAACTATCGTGAAGTTTCACAAACATTTCTATGCATAGTTTACTTAGCACTTACCATTCACTTAAGTTGTGGACAGTATCATAAAAAAAACTTTTTAAGGAAACAGCGCTTGAAGGAAGTTTTTTCAATCAACTAAGAATATTAATCTACAGTAGAGTCCCGCAAACCCACACTAATGTGGGCTGAACGTTGTCCAGGTTAGTAAAAATTCAGGGTTATCGGTAAAGTAGAAAACATAAGAAAAATTATGAATAGTTTATATTACTCCTAAGGAAAATATTTATTTATGCATAATGTACATAATTTAAAACATTGAAACTTAAACCACTGTAAAACAAACTAAAAGAGAAACAAAGCACAACATTGTGCGCCGGATGATGAAATGGCGCTAAGTGCCTTGAAACCAGTACATCTTACTGTTATTGGAGACTTTCAGAGTTATCCGGAGTCCCGGGTTATCGACGTCCGGGTTTGCGGAACTCTACTGTATTCAGATAAGAAAAATATTCCGGGAGGTAGGGGGTATTTGTCTATTGTCCATTGTTCCATGGTAATAAAATTTTCTTAACAGCACATTAATTTTGAACATGGTATTTACAATAGTGTTAAAATTGTGAAAATATACAAACAAATATATTTTAATTGATTTACAAGAGACAATCTTAAGATATCTCATTGATACAGTATAGTTACATTCAATGAAATTGCTAAGAAAAAAAAATATAATGTATTCCTGATATAATTTGATGTGTTTATTTTTATAGATTTGCTTAGGCCAACCTCTGTGTAGAAACGGATGATTTTACATTCAATAGACTTAAGAATCTGCAGTGCCTGCCACCTTGGATTTTTATTTCCATAAGACTAATGTTAATTTTGAAACGTCGCTATGCCTTTAACATTGATCAAAAAGATTCATCTTTATGTAATTTTAAAAGAAGTTTAAATAAGTATCGAAATATTAAATCAAACATTACATGTAAAAACAATGGCTGCCTTTTTTAGTAGTTTGAACTCATATCGTGATTTTGATTTCATATTTCCATAGGTATTATATTTCCTTTATATTACATAAAGATTAATCTGTTTCAACCAATATTGAATGTATAGCGACATTTCAAATTTAACATTAGTCTTATGGGAATTAAAATCCAAGTATGCAAGCTCTTAAGGAGGTTTTAAGACCTTGTGCAGGAATAAACACACTGAAACATCAGAATAGGCTTACTTCAATTTTATGTTAAAATAACAATTTTGTTGAATAAGTGCGCCCTACAATGTATTTTAAAAACGTACCATATCAAACGTACCATGTATAACACTTTAATTTATATGTATGATCATTATTTTTGTCAATTACTTACACTATCTTCACAATGCCTCTTACTATATCTAAAATCACAATCCTAGATGTCTTGACAAAAAAAAATTCGAGCAGACTGCAAAAAATTATCAGCTAAGCTAAGTAATTTCAGGGAGTAAATAAATAATTATATGATTTAACTTTTGAATACATATGATATATTAAAAGTGTTTGACAATGCCATATATTAGTAGTAATGGCAATAAAGCTTCTAAAATTTTCTACAGATGGTATTTGAACTAAAAAAATACCAGACCATCTTCTTATGGAAGGAAGGAAATCATCGTGTAGTGATATAGATTGAATAAGGACTAAATATTTAAACACTTTAATGAATTTCAAACCTTCTGAAGATGGCTTCACATAATAATATACAACCAATCAGCTTCATCAATTCCAATAATCTGTTGATTGATTTCAAAAGTGTTTATCACCTCAAGTCAACAATTCACAACTACAGTACAGTGAAACCCCTAATGACCGTCACACCCAGGACCGGGACTGTGACAGCTAAAAGAATAGATGGATAACCAAAAAGTCGTTAGAAACCGATTAAGAATTTAGAAAAAAAATTAAGCAGTTTTAGAAGGTTTTGGAAGAAATATAATAAATTTAATCTGTATATAATAACAGGCCAGTATTTTTATTTGAACTCATGGTCTTTGACATTGTATTCAATCAAAATGGCACTCTTTCGGCACGGTTATTTTTACGAAAAATTCATCATTTATCAAAATGTGCCTTTACGCAGTGATTGAGAACAGAGAGTGGCAGTTAAAAGAGTGACGTTTAATCGAGGTTCTACTATAGAGGTCACTATGAACTGACTCAGTAGACGAGTGGTTAAAGAGCTAACCTAATAAGCCTTAGGTTGCTAGGATCATCTTTGGCCCAGTTGTCATTTGTAATTGAGTTCAACTAAAGCTACATACAATAGACACCCTCAAATCCGGCCATCTTGGATACTAACCAACAGTCAGGTTTTTAAGTGGTATGGGTGTTTATTATATAAGTTAAATAGAAACCTATATTAATGTGTTTTTGAACGATGAACTATTAAGGTGTATTTAAGAATAAAACTACATTTTATTACAAAGAGTGGGACTCACCTATTCAATGCTTTTTTTATCGACTTTCAAAGTTATAATGTACTTGGTAAGACGTTATAAATCAAGCAGAAATTACCATGAGACAAAAGAAGAGCAATCGAAAGTGATGAAACTGCCATTTTTTTCTTTTTTATGGGCGATAACACCAACTGAATATTTAAGTCAAACAACACCTTCCAATGAAGGCTCAATGTAGGAATGGGACTGCAATAGTAACAGAATCCGTCTAATAACCCTAGCATCAGTGTAACATCAATGATCAGGTAATGAAAATGCCAAAAATAAAGATCACTATTAAAAACCTACTGTTAGTTACCTACTGTTTTTGATCGTGTAGATGTTTGATAGTAACAAGACTGGGGTTTGGACCGTTCCCCATCAAAACGGTAAAAAATGCCACTGGCCCAGATACACCCAAAATAAAACAGTATAAGAGTTGAATATTTCAGATTACATCTGAAACTGCATCGGGTAGTAAACAATTGAAATGGTATAATTTAGTGATTTAACATATGACCAGTTAACTTGAGTCTATTTCAGCCATGGGAAACGTCAGCCATTTGTTTCATTTACGGTAGGCCCGGATTATCTGGCAGTCTAACCATCCGAGGCTGGAATAGAAAGCTTCTCAAAATGAGATTGAAAATTTGTTCAGTAAATAAGCCTGATCAAGGAAAATTCGAATTAAAGACAATTTTGAATCAAAGAAGTTGAATCATCCAATTTACAGTGTATTAATTAATGATGCTAATTAACAAGGACAGTGTTTGAGCCATTCCCTATAAAAAATGAAAAATTGACACTGGAATGAATACACAATAAACAAATGCACATAGACCAGAAAATATTAACCACTAAAAGGCCAAGAGTTAAATAAAAAAGATTCAAGAATACATTCAACAAATTCTGGTGTGCATGGTCACTGTAACATCAGCAAAATGTTTTAATTGTTAAATTTGTTTGTATTAATTTTTTTACATTTTTTATAAGTTTGCAACAATTTGATTTCTACTTCAACATCGACTACTAAACTAAAATGTTGTGATTGAAATAAAAGTGCCACATCAAAAATACAAAACCCTTTATTGTAAAAATTGAGAAAATCCATTAATTCTTAAATCTATATGAATCAACACATATAAAACTAAAATACGTATTAAAGCTAAAAAGTAGTTTTCTAACTATTGCACCATCCACATATTTTATTTGAATAAAGCTTGAAGTAGGCTATGAAAAAATCTTTTGCACAACACCAAACAAAAAAATTATAAATAAATAAAACATACAAAAATTAGCTTTAATATTAGTATAAAAAGTTTTGAGGATAAATGTAAAAAATATTGAATGTCCTAATTATAAAATCTTATGCAATTTATAAACCTCAATAATATCAACAGTTTTAATACTTAATTACAATTTTTATACATTTTCCTGTGAAAATAATTTTTCCAACAAACGATAGTTTACATATAAATATATATAGTAATAAATTCTCCAAGTCATTAAATATTAACAATACTGTACCTAGGCCCAACAGAAGTGCATAAAAAACTTTACTAAAAATTATACTAGCAAACACATAAGTATTTTATTGTACCTAACTAAGAAACATAATATACTAAAAGCACTACCAATTCCATGTAAAATTTAAGGAAAATAAATACCATCAATAACCTTAAATACCAATGAGATCTTGACTTTACGTATTGTTACCATAATTAATTAGGTTTTTTGACTTTCTAAAAAATATTACGAATAATCCAGTTAACATTGAAATCTTTGGTATTGTTTAAGTAATTCAAATACACAATTCAAATTATATGCCTATTTTATATAAAAAAGTCTGTACTACCCAAAACCTTAACTAGAGTCACTTAGCACTGAGACATAATAGGAGAGATCTTCGGCAGTGAAGCCAATAAAGCATTTCAAATAAACTAAAACTTGCACGATACAATTTAAATTAAGTCTAACTAAGCAAATACAGTCCTCCACAATTCTATTATTGCACATAACGTAAACTAAAAATATAAAAAATAGCCTATTAAAAAATTGCCTAAACACATATTAGACTGGATACAAAAAAAGACAAATGTAAATCCCCAGGATGAATGTAAAAATGGGGTTTACAAAGAAGCATTATTCAATATACACATACAGTACGGTAATCTGTCTGCCATGATCAGGTTATTTCAAATTAAGGTTATAGATTTTATTAAAGACAAATACTAAATAATAAGATTAAAAACTCATTAAAATTTGTTAAAAATCTCGTATAAATCGTAAAAATTAAAAATTCGTTAACATTAATGAGTTATGGTTTGGTTACCAGCAGTTTTTGTTTTAACTCAAATAATTTCATATATATACATGTTCCAACAATCCTCAAGATAAAAATTTAATACTGAATTTAAGTCATAAAGCTGAATCCATACATATGTTTAATACAAATATTTACAACAGATAATAACTATAAAACCAAACATACAGCACTGAAACGTATTAATTTGGCAGTGAGCTAAAATAATATCATTGGGCCCTACAGTAACATCAAATATTCAGGAATCCTAAGATATAAATATAAAAAACCACAGTATTTTTACTTAGTTACTTAAAACATTCGTATACCTTCATCGTATACAAAGTAAATAAAATTAATACTGAAGATCTTCAGTGCTTGAGTTCGTTCGAGCTCTTGACATCTTCTTTACACATCATGTCGCTGCTGTAAAAAAAAAAAAACAAATTTGGCTATTTGTTACTTTTCTAATTGCACATTGTTATCATTATAAAATATTTGTAGTTGCAAAAAATGAAAAGTGGTTCTAACAATAAAAATACCCCCGTCGCAGCAGACCTGCGTACTCAGCGAATTTCCAATGGAATTTCAGATTATTTACTTTCCCCATAAAAACACCATAGGAT
Organism: Neoaliturus tenellus; assembly: GCA_030545055.2. Lineage (NCBI taxonomy): Eukaryota > Metazoa > Arthropoda > Insecta > Hemiptera > Cicadellidae > Neoaliturus > Neoaliturus tenellus. The sequence goes on from CM061532.1 coordinate 36,602,554, forward strand.
CGAGTATGTAGGTTTTCTGCCATTGGCTGTTGTTAGAAAATCTAAGTTAATCAATAATTGGTGAATGTAAACACAAAATTGTATCAAACTCTGGCAATTTTTATTTTCCCCATAAACCCCATGGGGGTGAGTATGTAGGTTTGCCGCCATATGGGTTTTGTAAGCAAGTATAAGTTAAACCTTATATAGATAATGTACACACCAAATTTTATTAAGTTATGTCAATAAATAAGCAAGATATAGGGTTTTCTTGATTTCCCATAAGAATAACATGGAAAACACATTTTTGGATTTGCCCCGTAACCAATTATGCTATGATAAAAATTCAAAATACCAAATTGTTTGTTTTTTTAAGCTCTTTTAAATGGTTTTAGTTAAAATTGATGAATTTTAAAAATTAAGGTCCAAAAATGCAAAAAACCCATTTTTGACCCTTTTGAAACCCCATAAAACCCCGTTCCCATTACCCGACAATGCTGGTTCGCGAACTCATGAAAATAGACTTGGTCTTACACCTCCATACCAAATTTCATCAAAATCGGAGGTCCCCTTCAAAAGTTATCAGTACCACGGACACATAGATATATAGATATATAGATAGATATATAGATATATAGATATATATATATATATATATATATATACATATATATGAAAATGAACGAATGGTGTTTTTGGCTTCTGGGGACCTCAAAATGAAAAAGTAAAGTGGTCCTGGGCTTAGGTCTTACCATGCCTACTACCGTAATAGCGTATTCCCTATAGGGAAATTCGCTAATACAACCTGTGACCCATTAATACTTAAATATGAACCAAATTTAATATGATGTTTGCAGTTAAGCAGATAAAAATTCTATGCCTAAAAAGGCTTGCCTTCAAATTATTTAGTACGGTACTTGTTATGATCTGGAGGGACTTGTAGGCGTAATAGGGGTAACCCGGATTCAAATTAACTCAAGGGATGCTAATTTTAGCCACCCTCTCATTGGGATTTAGTGAGTGACCGATTGCAAATACAGAAAGCATCACGTTTTCTCTAGGCTCTGGTTCATTCATATGAATCAAACTATACCTTTACAGTTCTCTAAATTAGTGAGAAAGCAATCAATTATTTAAACTATACCTTTATTAATACACGTTTACTTTCATGATGCAAGCACGGAATGAAGGTAAATATATTCATCTTGCTCAAAAGAAGATGTATCTTTTTGTTTAAGACAGAATTCTGGTACCTTTCGCATTAAACCAACAATCACCTGATAAAGAAAATCAAATTTTGGAATTGCTTTGGTTGGATTTTAACTTAGCCTACTGAGCTTACATCATTGAAGAATTTACAGTATAATTTGTTTCTCGTCTGTAACTTCAATCAAACACTGTCGGTCAGTTTTCATTCAGATACTTTTACCAAACCACAGGTAGTCAATGATACATTCATTTAACTTTGCGGGTTCACTGAATTTATTCCTACATTTTTAAATATTACACAATTTATGATTGATTATTTAAGAGTTTTGTCACACAAACTATAAAGTTAGATGGAACATCCACTATCATTTAAGAGGTATTCTACCTCCGTATAAAAATCTCCTCAAGACATTGTTTTCCAACAGTTTATCACGGTAACATTACCAAAAAGAAAGCTTGCAGATTTTCATGCTGGAACAAATTACACCTTAGGAAGTGGTAACTTTACAAACTATAAAGTGAACATTTAGGTGCAAGGGTTAATCTTCAGTTTCCTGGAATTACTTTTTTTCAATATTACCAAAAAAACATTTAATATTGATTTTTTGTTTTGTTTTACCACACTCTATTTCCAACCAGCTAGAGATTACTTTTAAAATGAGTCTTTGACATTTACCCATCAAAACTTAACGTTCTCGCGATGTCTCATCAAGTTTCAGAGTAGTTTAATGCTAGAAACCGTGATCACCCCAGCTCCTCACCTATGCAGCAAGTTGGAGTGGACGTTCCGTATGTGGCTGTCGAGGTTGCCACGTTGGTAGCACCGCTTGGGGCAGTACGGGCACTGGAACCGTGGCTCCTTGCCGCAGTGCAGCCTCTTGTGTGTGTTCAGCCCCTGCTTCCACATGTACGACTTTCCGCAGTCTGGACAGGTGTACGGCGCTAGGGGCTTGCCTCGCTCGTCCGTCTCCCATGCGCCGCCGCCTGGACGGTCATATAAGTCGTGGTCATACCGCCACGCAGCCGCGCCGACCCCCACCTTCAACCGCATTGACAGAAGCTCCATTGCCAACCGCTGCTGGAACCCCAGCTTGTCGTTGAATGTTGCTGGAAACATTTCAATCCGTGATGAACAAGCGGCATTTGCTAAGCGATACTTGTTGAAATCAACTGAGGGGGTTGATTTCTACTTTAAAGTGTAACGATTTTTAACCTCACTGCATTTAGTAAACTTTCAACTACCCTGAGAGATCAAGATAAATCATAAGAAAGATAAAAATTTACTAAACCTTAAAGCGAATTAGACCTTTTTGGAGATCTGGGAAGGACTCAGATTATGGAGGATTTAAAAAGACATGAACTCATTTCCACATGAAAGAGCATGAAATCGAGTAGGTTGAGTTGACATAAAATTAAGCTGAGCAGACATTGAAGAAGATTTGAATGGCCTTATAAATTTACTAACATTTCTGAGAAGAATCTCACTAATCCAGAAATCACTACATCTTATGAAATCTTAAGATTTTTTTAAATTACAAATTTCAGTTAACCATGGCGTCAGCTTTAGAATATGCAAGTAGGAGATTTTAGGAAGGAAAAGAGACAGTACATACTTGGGTTTACAAAGATGACTGTCAGAAGTACTTAAAGCCAAGTATCAAAAGAGTTGGGGTATTTATCATCAAAGTCAGAAAGTGACAAATTTCTACGAAGTTCATATGAAGCCCATACTTCATTTATATGAAGGTTTTTTAGCAATTTAGGAGAAGTTTTGAAATAGCGTGTTGTGAAATTACTGTTGGTAGCTATGCAGAAGATTCTGGACTTGAATTGAAAATCATAAAAAGAGATAACATACTAAAAAGCAATAAAGTGTTGGGAAGTAAGAACTAATTGGAGAAAAGGCTATAATTGGTCATTGGTGGATAATTTTTTTTTTTGTTGATGCAGAGTCTAAGGAAGTTTTTATAACTTATTAGCCTATGTAAAACTTGAACTAAAATAAAATAATCCATGAAGCAGTAATTTTTTTATTACACTGAAACATACCCTACTTAAGTTTTTGGGAAACAATATTTTGTCAATGCCAGTATATATGTATAGTAAAAAAATAAAAAAAACACATATTAATTCGTACAATATTACATAGGCCTAATTTAACTTATAATGGCAGACACATTTTTTGGAGGATTTAAGATTCTAGGATACATATTTTATTTAGACAAGTTTAGATTTCTTTAGCTACAGGGACAGTCCCGATTTTACCGTCTTCATTATTTTTTTATCTTCCCGACAAAAAAAATTTAAATATGTAATCATTTATTTTGTTAAAAACACTTATCCAGTTTATTACTAATGTATTGCAACCAACCATATCATAAAAAAATATTTCAACAAAACCAACTAGGCCTAAAGTTTGCATAAATTAGTGATGTGAAAAACTTTTAACCGGAATGCAAATAAAAACGAGACAGGAGTAGAAGAAATTTTGAATTTTACTACAAATTAATTTATACAGAAGAAAAGAAAATAGTAAACTAAAAACTGCCTGTACAGAAAAGCAAAAAGGCTGAAAGAAAATTCCTTCTACAAGCATTTAACTTTGCTTCAACAGGCCAACTACAGAAAACCTTAGCAAATAAAATAGTTAATATATTTACCTTTCAACGTCCACTGTTGATCAGTGCAGGTTATGAGAATAAAAACGTAATTGCTGTTGTAAATCAAATGGCAACACTGCAATGTACAATAAGCAACTTATTTTAAATTTTACTTGGAGGGAATTAAATGCAATTATTATAGTTACTTTTTAAAGATGATATAGCCTATATGTGATTTATTCTCAAAAATTTAAAAAATAAAGATTGAGTTCATCAACTAACAAGTTTTTCTTGCTATATGGTTAAAAATTCAATCAAAACTAACTGTAGAATATAGCAGCACGTGTTATTCAATCAAGGTGCCATTTCAAGATTTCTGTTGAACATACTGTACTAGATGTCCTCTTATGTCTGTGTCTCTCACATTTTTTTTCTCTTAATTTTTATTATTTCTATTAGGAACATTATTTTAAAGAAATAGAATTTATTCTTAATGAGATATCTTTAGTTTTTATGTAGATTATAGGTTCCTCATTTTCTTCTTCATTTACCGGAAAATACTAATCAAGAAGTTAATTTGTTTTTCTTTAAAAAAGGAATGGATCTTTTAAAATTTAATCAATTTTTTCTATATTTTATATTGCAAAAGAATTTGCATGAAAAACTTTTAAAATGCCTATGAATCGGGTAGTGAGAATGCATTAAAAGTTGTTTACTACAGAAGATTTTAATAAAATGTTTTTAAAAACATGAAAGGTTTTAGTATTTGAAGATTATTATATTAATGATCAAGGCAAAGGCGTGGTACTGAGTGAATATCAACTTTGGGTTGGGAAGGGAGTGGGGATTTTAAGACCCTTTTAAATGTCTATTGCCATGAGGAGGGAGAATTGGTAGAACTCAGAATGCAAGTGCTGCCCTTTTACATATTATAATGACCATCACACTGAATTTGACATTTAAATATTTAAATACCCCGTCGCAACACACCTGCATACTCAGCGAATTTCCAAAGGAATTTTAGATTTTCTATTTTCCCCATAAACACCATAGGAATGAGTATGTAGGATTGCTGCCATGGGATGTTATTAGAAAATGTTATTTGTCAGGAAATGTAATGGCTAAGTAAGGTAAATATCAAATTATATCAATATTTGGCACTTTTTAATTTTTCCCATAAACAACATGGGAGTGGGTATGTAGGTTTGCCGCCATATGGGTGTTGTAAGCAAATATAAGTTAAAATCTTAGTGAATGTACATACCAATTGTATCAAGTTATGCCAATTAATAAGTGAGATACAGGGTTTTGTTGCTTTCCCATTAGATAAATATGGGAGACCTATTTTTGGCTTTTCTCCGTAATCTGTCAAGCCAAGTTAAAAATTCAAAATACTAAATAGTATGTTTTTTAAGCTCTTCTACATGGTTTTAGTTAAAATTGTTGAATTTAAAAAATTGTGGTTCAAAAATACCAAAAACCCATTTTTGACCCCATAAAATCTCGTTTCCATAATTCGATCATGCTGGTTCGCGAACTTATGAAAATAGACCTGGTCCTACACCTTCATACCAAATTTCATCAAAATCGGAGGTCCCATTCAAAAGTTACCGGTACCATGGACACATAGAGATAGATAGATCGGTTTACCATTGTTTGAATGAAAACTTGAACAAATGTTGCAATTTTACCTCCTTTTATGTTAGCTACTTTAATGGCATTAGCGAACAATATTTGACTCTGGAGATATATCTATTATCAGAATATATATATATATTAAGCTATTTATTTATACAAAGTAATGTGACTGAATTTTTAATGGCAATTCTTTTCTTTTTAAATTTTGTATTTGATAACTTCTTATCCCCAAATGAATACATAACTTGACATAGTTTATATTTGTTTATTTTATTGCTTACTACTCCAGATAGCATAAATCAAATTTTGAAGTGCACAGTAACAAAACTTGGCTCAGAATTATGTGATAGAATAGAGCTACTAACTGGTGCATATGCAGTTGTGATGGTAAGAGATCGGTGGCGTATGCCATGCTTAAATTATTTTTTACTTTTTAAAAGAATTGGATATTTAAGTGATTTATGTTTTGTATCAGCCAGGGGTAGATAAATAATGTAGGAAAAGATATCTAATCTTATAAGCTTTCCCAAACACTTAGGCTACCGGTACCTGTTCAAATAAACCTGATTGTTTGCCCACTGCTAAATAGGTTGATTTCAAACAAAGCAACCAAATTATTGTAGGCTAAGTTATACAAAATTATTTATTTATTAATTATTTTTATCTGTAGTAATAATTTATAAAAAATTAATGTTTATTTGTTATTAATATATTTTAATTTCCATTACAATTCTACCTAAAAGCTTTTTTCCACAACATCCCATAAATTATAATAAAGATGTATTGTAGGTACCGGTACTATGGTATGTATTTAGAATATTAAAATCCAAACAAAATTAAATTTATATCAATTTTAAATTAAATACAATATACTGTGATTGTACATTACAAACTTTTTTAATACGGCGTTAAGTTCAACTAAAAAACAATTTAGCAGTTAGTTTAAAAAACTTAAGAATTTAGGCTAGTGAAAATTATTAAGTGATTCCGAGTTTTTATACTCACTTTACTTTTAAAAATAATGAAATGTTTGTAGCCTTTGTATTGCTTTATAAATATGTGATAGTGATTTTAAATCTTATTCTGAAATTGATTTCGAAGGATAAAAACAAGGATTGCCGTGGTAAGTATTTAAATCACTAGCATACACAAAATATGATGCTCCATCACAAAATTATTTTTCTATTTTTATAACAGTTTGAGAAGTACCAATAAACAAATAATATTCTACTATGAAACTGTATTTTTCTAGATACATTAAGTAATATTTAGATCCTCCTCTCAATCATTAATGACGGTAGCAAATTAATCACTGGGAAAAAAAGAATATTTTTGCTGTTCAATCAAATTTTATGAGAGATGGAAAGCTGAAATGTAGTTAAGAGGGCGTTGGAGTCAATCCAAATTCCGCCTTTCCCCCATAAGAGCAATGTTAAACGGGATGTCAAATAACTCTTTTATTTATAATCAGAAAATAATCGTTTATAGCTCTAAATAAAGGGTTCATCAAGGCGGATTTTGTTTGCGAGAGGATTTTTTTATAAAAATTTTTGTTTTTTACTAACTTGAAATAATAAATCAAGTTTTTTATTACTTTTAAAACATTTTCTACAGAATTTTATAAATTATTTACAAAAAATCGATCTCGCAAAAGGAACGTGGAATTTGATTGTGATTCAAACGCTATTTATTTTGAACCAATCGGACAAAAAATAAAGAAATTATATGACAAATGCCGGGGACAAGTTTAGCATTGCTCTTATGGGAAATAAATCCAACATGGCGACACTCCAACAAAAGAACTCTTAAGAACTAAAAAATAATTTTGATTCAAGTGATGAACAAGTATTTCAGGTAAGTCTTCAGATATTTTATCACAATGCAAACAATATTAAGAGTTATCTTCACCCCTGGGCCAGTAGCCTATTGTTGTGCAGTCGGCAATGTTAACCATACGGCTTTTATGCTAAAACATGGTATTTTATTCCCCTGTTTCGGACGCCGTTTTTCAACTGATTTTCTTTAAACTTAGTAAGTGTTTTGTTGAATAGTTATAGTAGGCTCCTCATACTTTGAAATTTTGAAAATTTAACAAATTTACTCCCTGTGACGTTGCAAAGTAACTCGATTTTCCTTAGTAATATTTGTTAAATTTTCAAAATTTGGAGGTATGAGGGGCTTAATATGACTATTCAACTATTTACTATTTATTGAATAGCGATTCAACTATTATTGAACATTTACCCAGTTTAAAGAAAATCGGTTGAAAAACTGCGTCCGAAACAGGGGAATAAAATACTATGTTTTGCATTAAAAGCCGTATGGTTAACATTGACGACTGTGCAACAATGAGCTACTGGCACAGGGGTGAGGATGACTCTTAAATGTAATATGTTGTAATTAAATTTTCATTACTTGTTTATGTTTAAAAATTTCCTTCCATCTAAGTTTTACCATTTTTTAAAGTAACAGCAATGCTTTAGGTCTAAATTTTAAACATAGCTGCAGTAATTTAATTCACACGTCTTAAATTTAGCATTCAAAATGTAGTCTATATAAGCTGATTTTGATTACATTCTCCTTGATTATTTTTAATTATGTATTTGAGGAAACCATTTTTAAATTAGTGCAAGATAAAAATTATCATATGTTTTTATCATAGCAGGATAAACGCTGCTTTTGCGTACTAATTACAGAAAGGAAAACACTATTTTCTTGCTTCGCTATAAAAACTAAATTTAGATGCTAAAGAAGTATAGGTAGTTCCTGAAATTTTTTCCTACATCCTGTTATCAAAAGCAAGGATAAAGGAGAATTTATATTTATACAATTGCATTATTATAGTCTAGAATGATAGGTATGTATGATTAGAATGTATGTTGAATATGGTAACAAATTGTAAATGACAAACTTGGTTTCTGTTAGATGCAGATATTTTAACAAACAGGATAAAAATTGTGTGATTTTCTGTATAGATTTGAAACTGCGCAACTATTTTGAAACACATACTCATGTAGAATGGAGGATAATTCTAGGTAATTACTGTAGTATAAAAGGTTAAAAAAACAGCCATTTTTACAAAGTATTTATATATTTTTATAATATAAACAATAACACATTATTTCGTTTCAAATGTTTCTTACAGTTAATGGAAGATAAAATATGTCATTATTCCGTATTTTAACTAAAACTTGGATGACAACACTTAAAGCAAAGATATTTCGTAATGGCTCAAACCTTAGCAAGAAAGTATGTGATGAAAAAATTACAACTTCAAAATATTTTATCAAAGGTTTATATAGGATATATACTCTTAATAAAGGAAAATAACAGAGAGCATAAAGAGATAGGCCCTAGATTTTATTAAATAAAACTATGATAAGGCTTGCCATTTTTTTTCCTTTGTCCCGGCCGGTTTCCCCCCCCCCCCAATTTTTATTATTATTATTATTATTTTTATTATGACAATAGTGGGTTATTAATGACAAATTTTACAATATTTGTCTTACCTTTAAAATAAATGTTAAAGGGGTTAGCTGTTAAAGGGTTGGCTAAGCAAGTCTAGTGCACTTGTGATGAGGAAGAAATAGACGAATTATTGACAAAATTCTAGTGAAGTGTGAATGACAATAGACGATTAATCCTTGTTGCAACTTAATTTTGATTCAAGAATAGAACTCTCTTTTAGGCACATGTTAGAATTGCATTTTATTTTTAGTTTTATAGAATAATTAATTAATCCTTATTGCTCAATAAACATTTAAACTTGTCCAGGCTAAAAAAATATTGTTATGAGGTTTGTTCTTTCCAACAAATTATAAATCTAAACTTACATGTTGCTTAATTGAGACTACTGAGTCGTTCTCCATTAGCATTAGGGGGGTGTGGAGGGGGAGGGGGGGTTACATACTGTTTATCCTGGTTTAGTCGTGTAAAGTTATGGCAAGCCTAACTATGGTTATTTTGAGAAATGCATTACTGAAGCATTCACTTAATCTTTAGAATTTTTTTACAATTTAGGTTTTTATGTTATTTACATTTGTGTGGCCTGGACTTGGTTACGATACTGTCCTTGTTTATCTTTATACTTCCCGTACAAAGAATATTTTTTTTATTTCGATGAACACAAATCCAGTACATAGTTCCGTCAGAGCATCCTTTTTGCACCCGGTACAGATATTCACCGAGTTTAAGTATCGGATTCCCATTCTTCCTTTTCGGTTGAATATATTCTACCTGCACCAACTGCTTACCGGTACCTGAATAAGGCAATTTTATATAAAAATTTGGTTTGATTTCATCTGAGAATTAGTAAAACTACGGACAATGTTTTAGAAAGTAGGAGAAAGTTATAGTAGAAACTACAATAACATGATTTTTTGTGATTTGAAATCAAATGCTCAGATGTACTAATTCTTAGAACTTGGAAGAGTTTAATAATTTTTAATTCAGGAGATTTTAATTAGATTTAACTTGGGAGATTTTAATATTTTTTTACTAGAAATCTAGGAAACAGGCCTTTGTATCAATTTGTAAATTATTGAAGCCTTTATGCTTTTGCTTGATATAGTTTTTTCTTTCTTTTGGAAAATGTAATCTTTAAAAAATAAAATTGTAATGTCAAGATTTTTTTTGTCAGAAGCTGTAGGATTTCGCCGTGGGTGATATACTTTCACTTGTAAAAAAAAAGTCTTTCTTGAGAGTAATTGGCCACCTTAAGGGTTTTGGGCCTTAGTTGACAAATATATAATTGTTAATAACACCTCTTGTTACAACAACTAATTTATACTACAGATCGAGTCTGGTCTAAACTCAACCAAAATTCAGTTGATCTGGTATTGATCTGGCCCAATTAGTTGAAAAATATGATAAAACTAAAACATCTGTTCTTCCTGATTTGTTAACATTTGTTATTGCAACAGCTGTCTAATGATTCAATCAATTACCCTTTCATAAGATTAACATTGAAACTTTGAAAACCAGTAGGGCGTAGCACTGGCGACCAATGGGAATTATAATGTGATTCTGTTCATCTATAAGATGATACCTTTCTAACAGTAAGCCTGGATTTCTCCTACGATGCGTACAAGCTGACAAAAAAAAAAAAGGAAAAGAAACATGCTTGCCTATTAATATATGAATTTTTTATAGCAACAAAAAAATATAAAAATCTATATAATAACTTACCAGCGCGCATTGTTGCGACCAAATTAAGTTGTTTACAGAATTAAAGCTATTTTAATAGTTTTTTTAATATAAAAAAAGTCAATGGAATAGAAAGTAAGTATATTAATTTTGTTGTAAAGCCAAAGGATAAACAATGTTTTTTGTCTTTTGATTTGTTGTATAAATTTACAAATTTTCAGAGCAAGCTGCGTATAACTGGCAGTGCGAAAAACAGACATTTTCCAAATTTAAACTCACAATAGGCAGAGATTACCCTTGTGCCTTATTGATTGTAATTGCAAATGCAAGAGCACCTATGAGCAAAGAGGAACGTCCATGTAAAACTTCAATCTTGTGGGCCATAGAATAATTTTCAAGACCTGTGAGGCCCTGAAGAAATTCAAAAGCTATATTTGCAAAACCGTTTCTTGGCGAGTACTTTTGAGCAAAGAGGCACATTCATGTCAAATTTCTACCCCGGAGGCCCTAAATTAATTTTGAAGTCCAGTGGGACGAAGCCCTAAAGTGCGATATTTGCAAAACCGTTTCTTGGTGAATACCTATGAGCAAAAGTCCATGTCAAATTTAATCCCCGGGGGCCCTAGAATAATTTTGAAAACTTCACACAAACCATCCTTGAATAATGCTAAATAACGCCTGAAAGTTTCATTACAGTCGAGTGGTTTCGGAGTCCCTAGGCAACATACAAACATTTATACATGTTTATACACCTATTTATACATACTTCTTCTTTTATAGAAATAGATAGGCAAGCATGTTCCTTTCCCTCCTTTTTTCTCAGCTTTCGTGCATTGAAGGAGAGAAAAATTGCATACCAATAGAAAGGTATTGTACTGTAGATGAGCAGAGTCGCATTTGAATTCATATCGGTCCACAGGGCTATGCCCCTATAGGCTTTCAAAGTTTCAATGTTAATCTTATGGAAGAGGGGTAACTGAATGAATCATTAGACCGCTGGTGTAATAAAAAACGCTAGCAAATCAGAAAGAACAAACGTTTCATTTTTGAAATGTTGTTTAAGAAATTTATGTTTTCCATTCAAGTGAAAACCATTGTCTTAAGTCAAACTTTGTTTCATCGCAGATATAAATATTTATTTAATAAGAGTTTTTCAACTTTTAAAGAGCATAAGTTGGTCTACTCTTAGTTATTGATTAGAAGTAACTAGAGAAAAACTTCTTTAGTACTTTAGTTTTTTTTCCTATTTCCGCCTTCACCATCAAAATCCTTAAAAAATGGAGATTGAAAGGTTCTCTGAGATTTGAGTACTGTATGGAAAAAACTCCAATATTGCTATCAAATAAGAATAATTGCATCAAAGTTGATTTCAAATTCCATTCTATACTTATTTGATATGCTAAGGTTTTTTTTTAACTTTTAAAATTTTCAACAGACTTTTAAGTTTTTTGTGTCATTGGATTGGTCTGTACATTTTTTGGCACAAATTTATGAGAATCAGTCCTTGACTACGCCTTACATGCTTTTAAATTTTCAGTGTTAATCTTATAGAAGAAGGGTAGCCTAATTGATTGAATCATTAGACAACTGTTGTAATGCAAGCACAAATACTAACAGATCAGGAAGAACAGGTGTTTCAGTTATACAATTTCTTTTTAACAAAATCGGTCAACACTTTATATTGAAAATATAAACCAAAGTTTTGTTTGAATTTCGACCAGAGCGCGATCCCTAGTCGTAGATCAATCATAATAATAAAAAGGGTGATATTATTGTTTCAAATCAACTTATAAATAATAATAGGTATAAATTCACATAATCTAGTTACATAAAAAATTGGTTTAATTACTTAAAACTTATAAGAACCAAGCAATAAATCTCACATAAGCCTAATTCTTTCCTTATCGCCAAAACATTTGGTATCATAACATCAACATGGTTTTTTGGAACAACAAAAGAAGCTCTATATAGTAAAAAGTTGCACTTGTGACTTGCAAATAAAAATCGGTATATCATTAAATTAATCTATGAACTTCGTCAATCGATATTTCTGATTCAACGTCGAGTTCTTCTGACTTGGCGTTGCCGCATGTGTGCAGCTTCGCGTTGAGCACGATGTTATCTCTGCTGATTGCAAGTGTCCCTTTGCAGTGGTATCCTTTCCGATATTTGAAGATGCACACCCAATATATGGTCCCGTTCCCGGATGTCTTATTCAAGGAATAGTGGTGTCCATCGCAAAGTAACGCAGGCTTCCCTCGTTTAGACTTGAAATACTGCACCTTCTTCGACACCCACTTTTCACCTAAGTTTTCAAATATCAAACAGATTACTGACCATGGCAATAACTTGACAGAACTGATGACAAAGAACATAAATCTTTATTTATTTGGGATTAATTTACCCTGGATTAATAAAAGATTGGTACAATTTGATCTCTTTTTTCAAATGTTCCTTGTTCCAACTTAAATGGCAATGGGTTGTATTGAGAAGATTTTCAGAAGATAGGTAGTTGAAAAAAGTGTCAACAAATAACAATCTTTATAGAAAATATTTTCTTACTTAAATACCAAATGGTTTGTCAATTTAAGTGGATGAATCTATTTAATTGAGGGGTTCTGTAATTACATTAACCAAATTAGTACCATAGGATAATTAGGCCTAGAGGAAATCTAATATTAATTTCAAAGAATGAAAACTATAAATCAAACTGGTAGGAAATTAAAAGATTTTTAATTGTAACAGCTATAACGAGTAAAAACAGTATACCAGCCAAAGCACCTGCCCATTCATACCAAAGAGGTTATGGTATACCATAGAGGATTCACTAGTTAACAAATTTCATTAAAAGATAGTATCCACAATAAAAAATATCCAAATTAAATTGCTCGGTTTCGAGGTACATGTACACTAATTACTAGTATTGACCTAGATGTATGTAAGAATGCATGATGACGCTATTTATTGTACGTCATGTACAAAAACAAAGATGTTTTGAATTGAATTGAATACACAAATTACTTTAGAAATTTGATCAACCAACAGTAAGCTTTTTATTGCCTTATTACTAAATAACTACAAACAATAAGGTTAATTGAAGTCATGTTATAAATAAATTTGCACTTTTCATTGTATGGTAAACACTATTTAAAAAATATAAATAATAGGCCTAATATTTAAAATAACCTTTTTTTATACTTTTTTGGACTGTGTGTATTGTTAGGGTGGGTTTACACATGAGAGTTTTTCACTCTCGGAGAGTGGTTAGTTACTCTCAGAAAAATCTCAGACAGCTGTTGATAGTACTCGCAGAAAACTGTCTGGGTTTACAGTAACAATCTTGGAAAATTCGCTTGTTGTGTAAACACCTCTGCGAGTACCTGCTGAGAGTACGAAACTCTCTGAGAGTGAAAAACTCTCACGTGTAAACCTACCTTTATGATTAATATTTATAGAATTTTTTTAGCTGTTACGAATAAAAAAAATATAAGAATTGACTACATAACTAAAAACTATATACAGCAATTCAAAGAACAAGTTTAAAATGTGTGATACAACTGTTATTTTCACAGATGTTATTTCTTACAAACGGACATCATTTCCTCTATAAGCATGGATTGACCAAAGTAGCCTATTACATCTTTTCCCAAATTTCATCCATTGACAGTTGTGATTCTATCTCTGCTGTTTTCACACCTACACATGAGTGTTCTACTGCTTTTAGTATCATACTATCTTTGCTGATTGCCACCTTCCCTTTACAGTTATAACCCTTTCGCCATTTGAAGATGCAATGCCAATAGATCGTTCCGTTCTCTGACCCTTTGTTGCAGGTATATTTGTGTTCACCGAGCGTCAACACAATTTGCCCTCTGACTGTCTTCGAATACCGCGCCATCTTTGATACCTAGCCACCTAAGTCATTAAAAGAATTAAAAAAAATGAGTTACTAAAAGTGCTTTTACCCTTTGCATACCACAAGTATTTAATATTTTGATTTGTTTACAACCTTAGTAAAACCAATGCCATGGTTGCGTCAGAGGATAGTGCCCTACCTGGACAGAAAATCAACATCAATTAAAAAAATATTTCAAGGGTTACAATAGCACTTTTTGGAAGAAACTACTACAACAATGTATCATTGTCATGCACTTTTTGAAAGAAAATATTGCAACATTCTTGACACTTCCATTGGCTTGACGCCTTTGGCAGACCAATGTAACCATTGTAAATTAAGCAAATAACACCCACGTAATTCTTTGGGACTTTTCAGGGGGAAAATTGCACTGTAACAATAGAATTTTAAAATCCTACAACTGCATTTTTAGTAGCTCTACAAACTAAAAGTGGCCTCAGAATACCTTAGCAGACCTTCAGAATATTTAAGATTTTTTACTTTCCCCATAAACACGCCATAGGAATGAGAATTTAGGTTTGCTGCCATAGGGTATTGTTGTAAGTTAATCCCTCATTGGTGAAAGTAAACACAAAATGGTATAAAATCTGGCACTTTTTTATATTTTTCATTAATCCCATGGGGGTGAGTGTGTAGGTTTGCCGCCATATTGGTTTTGTAAGCAAGTATAATTTAAACCCTATATACCAAATTTGATTAGGCCTATGTCAATAAATAAGCAAGATACGGGTTTAGTTGATTTCCATTAGGGGAAACACATTTTTCATAACCAAATACGCTACTTTAAACATTCAAAACACTAAATTGTTTGTTTTTCACACTCTTTTAAATGGTTTCAGTTAAAATTGTTGGATTTTAAAAATTATGGTCAACAAATGCCAAAAACCCCTTTTTTACCCTTTTATAACCCCAAAAACCTCGTTACCATAATACAGTACAATCATTTTGGTTTACGAACTCAGGAAAAAAGACCTAGTGTTACACCTCCATACCAATTTTCCCCAAAATCGGACATTCCTTCTTAAAGTTATCAGTATATATATATATATATATATATATATATATATATATATATATATATATTGATGTATGAATGGTGTTTTTGGCTTCTGGGGACCTCAAAATGAAAAAAAAAACTAATGTGGTCCGGGCATAGGTCTTACCATGCCTATAGCGTATTCTTATTCCCTATAGGGAAAATTCGTTAAAATACAGACACAAATTGTTGCAATTTAACAAATTTTATTTACTGCTCAAACTGCTTACATTATATACTTGTATTAGTACATTTTATATCTTAAGTCTGCTCCCTACACAAATAAGTTATATGTTTTTTCTAAATTTGTAAAAAAGCATATTAAAGTGCTCAGTTAGAATCTATTTATACCCCATTCAAAATTAATATATGGTCAAAAGACAAAAATTGATCTCCCACAACAGCAAGAACTAGCTGCCCATCGTCCTGAGTCGCATATTTTTCTTCATAATCAGCAATTACTTTAGTTTTGCCCCAGAACTTTGGGGAAGATAACGAGCTGATGATAGTGTCACTTCTCCTAAATTTGAACAGACCTGACAAATTTCTCAGAAATTTGACATTACCTGAGTCTATGCTTTGTCAATTTAACTTTTTTTCGGATGTTCCAGAACGTACCAGTCCACATATGGCGGCACCCGGAGCTGGTAAGTTCCGGAACAGTACCGTATAGTCAGTGTTGGGGAAGCTACTTTTTAAAAAAGCTAGCTACAGCTACAGCTACTTTTTCAAAAAAGTAGCTTAGCTACAGCTACAGCTACATTTTCAAAAAAGTAGCTAGCTACAGCTACAGCTACAATTAGAAAGTAGCTCGCTACAATTTTAGCTACTTTCGCAATCTTTTCCTGTTTTTCTCTTGTGATATATATAACCACCCAATTTATCACTTAAAAGTAAAATTAAGTTTTTATAATATAGGCCTATACCTTTTTTTGGTATTGTGTTTAGACATATTTTCACTTTAATGTAATAATTTGTGACACATATGGAGCCTAGATAATGTAAACAGAATAGTGGTATGAAAATATAAATTGTCGAATAAAAAGACTTACATCAAAGACGCAAACAACAATATTTATTAAGGGTGCGCTCTACCTCGGCGTCAAAATCGTCGAGCGAGACTGTTAACTGCCGCTATACGCGGAAACTCACATTTTGGAAAATATATGACGGGTGATTTTAAATTTTGTTACTTTAATGCTTTTTTTGGTTTCAGTACGAAATCGATCGGTGGTCTAATAACGATGTTTTTGAAATTGCAGACCTTTCGCATCTCCCTTCTTGCATCGTTATCTATAAACTTTTTACCAATCTTATTGCAGATTATTGTTCTTAAGATTATATTGTACTCGTGTATCGTCTTATTTTTTCTTAAACAATTGTTTTTAATACGTTAAAACTTGATACAAAAACGCTTATTTCAACATTATTAGCAAGCACCCTGCTTAGTAATTTCAATTAATATCAAAATTTTAAGACGATAGCCGAGTACAAAATTATATTGCGAAAAGAATGACACCAAAATATTTTAAATCGGCTTACAACTGGGACGACAAACACAGAGATTCTAAACCCTTGCATCCGCGCGCGGCAGATGGGTAGAGCGCACCCTTAAGTTATCTTCACAAGTTTATAACATTTGTCTTAGACCGACCACAATAGGGTTAATTCTGGCGTATGACACAGAATAAAAAGGACCAGTTTCTTCAGTTTTGTCACTAATCTCGCTTTTAGGCCTACTAATTGCCATGATGTCTATTGTTAGATTAGATAATACAGAAACAGAATATAAGTATGAAACACTCTGTAAAGTATTAAGTATAAATTTACAAAGTTCGGGAATTCGGGAAGTACGGCAAACGTTCACATCAACTTCTAACATCAATCAAGGTGGTTGAGGTTATGTTGTTGGGTCGTTATTAAATTGGCTATTTATTTGAATTCGTTGATGTCGCGTCGTTTCTCATTATTGTAAACATTCCTTTCCTTAATTCCTGACCTGAGCGATCCTGGCGGTGCGCAAGCATAGTGCAGCAGTTTAGTTTCTTGTTTCTATTCTATAATATAGGCGCATAGTAGTAGAATACTACTAGCGCATCTAGTGGTCAGCAAACACAAAAGAAAAGAGAACAAGACTGGTGATTGTCATGTTGTGGTTATGGTACAGTACTCAATTGGAGCTTCTGGTGGTGGCAATGGATTGAAAGTAATCTTCAATCCCAACGAGCGAAAAACATAACAGCTGACTAACCTTCTCTCGTGTTTATTAGGAAGCCATGAATGATGAAATGTAAACACAATTATTATGTTTTATTGAAACCAAAGTAGCGAGTAAAGTAGCTAAATAATCCGCTACAACTACTCTAAAAATGTAGCTCGCTACAGCTACAAGCTACTTATTTTCAAAAGTAGCGGAGCTACACTGATGCTACGAAAAAAGTAGCGGCGCTACAGTAGCGCGCTACAAGTAGCGCGCTACTCCCCAACACTGCGTATAGTTCATTGTATTTATTTTGCTATGGATAACTTAGCTCCTAGGGAACATACCATTTGTAGTTGCCACTCATAGGGAAAATGCTTTCCTTGCATTTTTACAATTTTCAACTTTGTTTTTGGGCAGCTCTTTTTAAAACCAGTAGGGCAATCCCTGGGAAATGTCTAAGAAGCTTTTTTCAGCACCAAATGGACTAAGGTATTTTAGATCACAACAAACAAAATTTTAGCTTGGAATGTCATTTTATCGACATTGCATTCAATCAAAATGTGCCTTTATGCAGTGACGGATTACAGAGAGTGGAAGTTAAGAGTGACGGTTAATCGAGGTTCTACTGTACGGTACCAAACATAAACAAGATCAGTCAAAATTATTCATGAATCTAAAACTAAGTTAAATTACAATAATATGTAAACAATTCTATTACATGCTATTCTTTAACATATTTTCCATAACAATCAAATATTAGTTAGCAAATGCGTGCTGGAGTCTGTTGCACTTGTGGTCATTGGCCTTGATGACGTAGTTCTCTTTGGTAATGACGAGCGTCCCTTTGCAGTAGTAGTTTTTCCTGTGTTTGAAGACGCAGGTCCAGTAAATGTTTCCGTTGTCTCGGACTTTATTCAAGTAATACTGATGGCCTGCACACTCCAACACTGGACTTCCTTTTTTCGATTGTAAATACTGCACTTTCGTTTTCACCCAATTTGTACACTTCTTGCCTGAGTCATCAAAATTGCCATGAAAGATTAATTATTTCACAACAAATAAAAAAAGTACTAAAATTAATTACTTAAAATACTGTGACTACCTAATACTTTACTACAGTACTATGTGAGGATAGATTTCATTTGATATTTAGAGCTGTAGTTGAGTCTCGCTCAATAAAAAAAAAAAAAATTTATACCTCTTCAAAAACTTTAACTGAATAGAAATATGGATAAAAACTGCATAAAATAAATTAAGTGACTTGTGGGACTGAGAGAACTTTTATTTAAAAAATTCTTACTGAGCTTGAAATGTGCTGTCTTAGTGTAGCTATAAAAATTTTAAAAATGAGAAACTAACTTGGCTTACTATGAATATTATACAGTTGTTTCTAATGTACGGTATAATTTCCATCTATATACAGTATATTGAGATGCAAAACTACCTATTAAAAGGATTCCTTTAGTTAACCACGCTTTTTCCATATTAATGATAATAACTTAAATTTGACAAAGTACAGTACGGTAAAATAATTAATACATTAATCTTTGAACAGTTTCCGTTATCAATATTTAACAGTTTGTCTGCAAAAGTATTTAACACAATCACAGTGATCATATTGTTGTCATAGGCTATTTCTTATCTGAGAGGGCTTCAAAACATATACCTATATATGATTTTTGAAGATACATAAGTCCACTGATCCCTTTTAAATAATAAAAAAAAAAAAAAACAATGATATGATGAAGAGAAATTAAATTATATCATTTATGATTTTACAACTACTGTTAAAATCTTTTTATGTAGGTTATTTAACGTAACAAACCTAAGATAGCAGTGTTACCAAGTGTTTACTACCAGCATTCGGCCTAAATATTTTAACCTAAAAAAATTCCTAACTCAACTCAACTTATAAATCTACAAGAATCTGCCCACAAAGTATTCTACATAAATTGTAAATTACTGCCCACAGACTTCTTAGTATTTAGGTCCTTGCACCTAACACATTTTAGTTAATAGCCTACATCAGGATAATTCTAATAAAATTTTTGATTACATAGACCTGGCTTAGTTTAGACAGAAATAGTTATATTATACTCTTGGAGTCTATACAGGGTGTTTCAGAACTCCCTACCAATATTTTAGGGCATTGTTCCTGGGTTAAAAACATACCTAAATATCATATTTAAATTGTCCGGAAGTCTTAAGTTACTCACACAGCCGCCATTTTGTTTTTTACACATAATAATTTTTATTTCCGTAACGGATGGTTGTATTCAGATCATATTTGGTATAAATCTTTATCATACCAATGTACATTTCCAAGAAAAAAATTAATTTTTTCCATTGTATATTTTCAAAATGGCGGCCATTTTAAATTTTCAAACTCAAATATCTCAAAATCGGTAAATTTTATAAAAATTTTACAAGACACAAAAAAGTTGCCAAATTAAATTACCTAACCAATGGTGCCAAGTTTATAAGGATCGGACAACAAATAACGGAGTTATTGTGATTTTTCTTCATAAAAACATGGATTTTGCATTGAATTTAATGCAAATAAGGCCATTTTAACAGCAAAATCAATGTTTTTATGAAGAAAAATCGCAATAACTCCGTTATTTGTTATCCGATCCTTACAAACTTGGCACCATTGGTTAGGTAATTTATTTTGGCAACTTTTTTGTGTCTTGTAAAATTTTTATAAAATTTACCGATTTTGAGATATTTGAGTTTGAAAATTTAAAATGGCCGCCATTTTGAAAATATACAATGGAAAAAATTAATTTTTTTCTTGGAAATGTACATTGGTATGATAAAGGTTTATACCAAATATGATCTGAATACAACCATTCGTTACGGAAATAAAAATTATTATGTGTAAAAAACAAAATGGCGGCTGTGTGTGTAACTTAAGACTTCCGGACAATTTAAATATAATATTTAGGTATGTTTTTAACCCAGGAACAATGCCCTAAAATATTGGTAGGGAGTTCTGAAACACCCTGTATACAAATTAATATAAAAACGCCACAAGTTTTTCCTTTTTTTGCATCTGCATATTTTTTGTAAAATATGCAGATCCAAACGATAAAAAATAATAAATTAAAACATCACTATTAAACGAAAACCTAACATCAACTCAGTGGATTACTTAAAACGATAACAAAGAAAATACACAATCAAACAACAAGGAGTAAAAAACAAATTTATTAATACTGAAAAGTTACAGTAAACGTAACACGTCAGAAAAACATGTGTGGGGTTTGGTTTTCACAACAACATTGTCCTTGCTTATCGTAACAGTTCCTTTACACAAGTGCGGGATTTTCTTTTTGTAAATGCACACCCAGTACCGGTTGCCGTTCTGTCCGACCTTGTTCTGGAAGTACTGGTGGCCATCGTAGCTGAGGAGGGGGTAACCCCGGCTTGTCTGGATGTATTGAAGTTGCAAGCTGCCACCTACATCTAATGTACATCGGGAATAAGTTTAGTAAAGTAAAGCACAAAGATTCAGGCGGTCGGAAATTATAATGAAGATTGTGCGATTCCTATGACTTAATAATAAAAATTCTCAGCTCTATTTCAATTTTATAAATTTACTGACACTGTTGATAACTAGTAAGGTTTATTCTTTACTTATGTTGGGATGTTCAATATTGGTTTTAATTGTGTTCAATGTAATCGATTTGGCTCAAAATGGAATGTTGTTAAATTTATTAGAAGTTTTAGGTAATTTATTTTCCAAAGAGGTAAAGTTTTATATATTTATTTCTTACTGTTTTTAATGATCCGCTATGTCAGCAATGAAACTTTCCTAAAAATTATTGGTACCATTATTTTACTAATATTGTCACAAAAATGCAACACTTCAGATAAGGACAGTACCAAACTGTAAATTTACTCCTCTTATTGCCTGGAAAGTTAACAAGCATAAAATCAGAAGTATTGTCCCAAAGGAATGAAAATGAAAGTCTTTAAACAATTAAACAATTTTATTTTACACATTGCTGCAGTATCTTGGATGTTTTTCAAAATGTTGGCCGGCCCCATCAAGGAGCTCTCGTTGGGGTGCAGCCTCCGCATGTGCCTGATCATGTTGAACTTCTGATGCGTCTTTTTGGGGCAGAACAGACAAGAGAAGCTAGGGGCCTTCCCACACTCTAGTTGCTTATGTCTCGCCAGCGCATCGGGTCTCGAGTATGTCCGATGACACGCAGTGCACTCGTGACGAAAGCCTACAATCCGGCACATCGGTCAATCATGGTACGACAGAATTAAATGCAGCTTCCCCCCAGAAATTTTGACAGTTCATGTGTTATCAAACTATCACAGTTGGCGCTATGAAAGTTACGAATGTGCCGATCCAAACTGCACCTCCGTTTTGTATAAACATTACAATAAGGACATTTGAAACTGGGAGACTTGTTGCATTCAAAGTTAACGTGTCACACTAAACCATCCTTCCGAGAGTATTTCTTGGAACAGGCAGCGCAATAGAAAAGGCCTGCAAAATTAACATTTTAAGTCATAATTTCATCTGTTACAAGTGCAAATAGGCATGACAATAACAAAAAAAATTTTTTGACCAAGCTTCAATAAATCACGATGTTTCTCGTATTACTATGCCAGCTCACAAAATGACTACTGTACTACTAAATAGCTGAATAGCTCCAATGGTCCTGACATCTAATGTATGGTCAATCTCAAACTATGCACTGTGCATAGGGTTGTCAATCCCGGGTTTGGGAATCCCGGGATTCCGGAATCCCAAGCAAATTTGGGTACCTAACAATCCCGTGATTCTTTATCTTCAATTCCGGGATTAGCGGGATAGTTTTATGTATGTTTTTTTGAAGTTTTATCGTGTTTAACGTCGAATAAAACTTGAAAATAATTGTCTTACAATCTTACAGTACTCAACCCAACATACCAATCTATGCTTTAAGTTTGAAATTGCTAGCATCGGCCGCATCTGCATCTATCACTACAAGTAATTTCTTATTGCTTCGTATATCTATTGAGCATTTTTCCCACGGTTGACAATATTTTCATGGGTTTATTTTAGTCTGGGTCACAATATTTTCAGTTGCTATAAAGCTCCTGTGAAGGAACGATCGGATCTGATATATTATCTCCATTATTTTTAGTTGTTTGCAAAACGCATGAATTTTATAAATACATTTTGTTACAAAAGTCTTGACTTTTGGTGTAGTTTCATGTTAGCTGAAATAGTTCCTATTTTTATTTTGATTTGGCCTATTTGTGTCAATTCTTAGTTGAATAGTTGAGAGTAGGCCTAGTAGTTTAAGAGAGAATGCTATATGAATTATGAATATATCAATGCAGTGTCACAAAGCAAACTGGATATATTAATGTGGATTTGTTAATTTTTAGTTAGAGTAAATATTGTTAAAGTACCGGGCTTTCCAACGATAGAGGTAGCTAATACGTTTAACAACAAAATTATTGCTGAATTCAAATTAGAGGCGTATAATAGGCCTACATACAAAAGATGTCAGTTGAGCGACTAACCAAATGCTAGATCAAGCTTAGAGATTTCCAAATTCAGAGTGTCTAGATACTCAAGATTGTGAGCACTTTTTGTGTGATTTTATGTGAATTTATGTGAAAATGTCTTCAATTTTGATGTTAAATTGAAAAATAATATATATTTCTATGATGTATGAATCCCGGGATTGATCCCGGGATCGTCATCACCGAATCCCGAAATCCCGGGATCGTCATTTCGGTCCGGGATTGACACCCCAACTGTGCAGCAAGTCTCTTGTAATCAATGATGCTGCCTCATTAATCCATTCCTTTAAATGAGGGAAATCACGGATTTTCAGAGAATATATCATGTTTTTACATACCTCCACAGGGAAAAATCGCCTGGAATCCAGGCAATATAGAAGACCATGGTATGGGCTACCTCGACTTACCCATCTTCACTTGATCTTTTTTAGATCAGATGAGAAAATTTCAAGTTAACTTATGGGAAAAATTAACTGACAACAATGAAACACTTGTTTTCTCATGACAAATTCAGAGGTGCCCGTATATTTATGCCATATTTTTATACCTCACAGTAAATTTTTTATAAGCATTCAAAGCTGCACCATTAATTTAGAAAAACCCTAACTGTGATTGTGTGGCCTACTTTAAATATTTGATGGAATATTGATGGAATTAAATGCATTTATTCTCATTTATTAATTATTTTGGCCATTGTTTGTACTTACATCAAGTTTTAAATGAAAAAAGTGTTGTGTAGTAGCAATATTTCATTTTATTCAATTTTAATAACCTGATATCACAAAATTGCCAGCCTGAATTTACAACAGGGTCGCCAATTGTTGCGAACTTATCAACCTGTTGGCATATTATTGACTAATGCAAACAAGGGCAAAAAAAGGCAACATCACCTGGTACAATTTTGTGCCACCCTGTAACAACTTTAATAGGCATAGTACAGTTGTAAAATGTAAAATAGTCTGTTTGTTGCTTTAGTTGCTTTTCTGTTGGTCAAGCATGGCAATTTCACGCTTGAAAACAAGTATTTAAGAGGAGCCATACTATGCCATAAAGGCTAACTGGGCACTCAGTATCTTGCGATTGCTTTTAGTACCGGTATCTGAAAGTTTGGGTTCTTTAAATCTTATTGGAAGGAACATAGACATTGTTGAAATTACTAGGAAAAAAATCTAGTTAAGCAATCTTGCAAGCGGTTCTCTAGTCAACCTCAACTACCTCAAGGCTCAGTCCTTGGGCCGATCTTGTTCTTGGTTATGGTCAATGATCTTCCAAGCACTATTTTAAGTTCTGAGACAATCATATTTGCAGATGACACAACATTGAAATCTTTAGATTTTCAATTTGTTAATATCATGTCAAAGTAGACTTTGCAAAGTGTGATTTTTTGTTTAAAGCAAAATAATCATAGTAAATTAATCAAAAACTCAGAATGTGGTTTTAGTTTAAGTAATTATCCGTCTGATGAACTGGAAAAGAAATGTAGAGAACTTTTAGGATTAAAGGTTGAACAGAACTTTACCAATAGATTTAACCAATAGAGACCCCAACCAAATAGATCATGTTTGTTCAAAACTAAAAAACCGAACTGTGCTCAATAATGAAATATAAAATGTGTATACAGTAGAGGCCAGGAAATCAGGCGGATGACTGAAAATGCAATAGTGTCACATGGGACCAAAAGATTGGAGAGATTGTCAAAAATTGCGTACTTTGATGCATAAACTGGCAACACTGAGCATCCAGCGTTGCCTAGACTATATATTGAGTGTGCATTCTATAAAAATGATCAAAATCAGTATCATCTAAGAAAATAGATACAAATTTTGACAAAATATTGGACATATAATTGTATTAATAACCACTGGCAATTTGGCAACATTGCAAAATCATTCACCCGCCTGATTTCGTGGCCGTGACTTTAGGCCTGTGTTAATTAGGTAAAATACGGTACCATAAATAATGTTATGTGCATAAAATTATTTCAAATGCCAATGATTGCTTTGACATTATTTTATCTCTGGAGTGTTTTGGTTCTTAATTAATAATTTGGTCAAAGCTCTTAAATTAATTAAATATTTTTTTATGAATTGAAATATTTTCTCAATTAGCTTTGCATTAAAATACTGTGGCTGATTGACTTATCCTTAAGTTTTATGGTAAACTTATTGCAAACACTTCAATGGGATATATTAACAAATAATTTGTAATACTGATTTGTAATTTTAAAACAAGTGATGATACAATAGTAGTTTTCATCACTAGGAGCAAAAGTGAGTCTTTTTGGTGCGCAATCGTGTTTTAAAAACGAGGCTCAGCCGAGTTTCTAAAAACGATTAAGCATCAAAAAGACACTTTTGCTCCGAGTGATGAACAACGTTTTTTTTATCATAATGCGTAATTAGACTTTTGATCTTTAAAAATATTAACTACAAAGTTGAATTCGCGGGGTTATATTTACAAAGTTAGTAATATGCAGTGTTTACATTTTGTTATTTACAAACAATGCTCTTTATAACGTTTGAATTTCAAAATTCTGCTCCTCAACATTAATAAATGATTAATAATATACTTAGCAAACAGCTGACTTTTCAGTACTAGGACCTAAAAAATTCTCCACCTGATTTTTCAGTCCTAGGACAAAAAAGAAACAGTTTTGGTACAATTGAGAGCACAAAAAACAGGCTGATTTCGTGCAGAATGATAAAAATTTAGTTTTCGTCAATAAATTATTAATACTGTAATGCTAAAAGTGAAAAGTACTCAGTTTTAAATGAAATCCTAAAATGTCTATAGATTGTTTTAAATATCTCATTAATACCATAAGGAATGAAATACTAAAACAATAACAAAGGTTTAATTTATTTTTTATTTGTAGTATTTTCACTGGTATAAAAAGTATAAAAATGTTCAAAGATCAAACACAACTCTGAACAAAAACATTTTTAACAATACAACAATAATAAGTAATATACCCATGGAGCATTATTTAAGTAAAAATGTATAATGAAAGGGTTCATAAAGCAGTAATACTGAATTGTAGGTATATTAATAACTTGTGCATGATATTCGTTAACACATATAAATAAATATTACCAAGTAGGGTGCATTTCCCCTGGAATCAAGTCCGGTAATTTTTCCTTTTGTTGAATTCCTTTTTACAACTAATTACAAAAAAAAAAAAAAATCATTTCGAGATTTTTTTTTGTTTTGAGGTATAGTCATTGTTCATTCAGTTATTTTAAAGTTACTGTCATGTCTAATTTCTTATTTGTGTCTGGTTTCATTTAGACAATTGGAAAAATACCAAATTTAGCATAACTTTATGAAAATAATAAGTTTTTCTTTTAAGGTTTTGGTAAAATGGGCTTTGGTCCTAAATTTAAAGATGGACGAACAGAAGGAACTCTTCCACTTTGTAGTGGGAGTCTTCCTTGCGCTTGATGAGTGGAAAATTCCCCCCTTCCTCGAGGAGACTGGACTTGGCCGACTTTGGGAGTTAATCTCATTCTCATTCGAGGTCTCCTGAGGTAACCATAACTGTTCAAAATCGAGCTTGAAGAGGGTGGGTTGGCAGGGACATTAATTTTCTGATAAGTTGCACTTGTCAATGTAGACTGTGATACAGCAACACTGCAATTTGGCTGTGCTGTTGGTGTGCTGAAGTTATACTGGACTGGGGAGGAGGAAAGGAATTGGTTTGAAGTCTGACAAGTACTGATAATATTTGATGTTACAAAAACAGGCTGTGAAACTTGACCCTGTGTTATTACGCCACTAAGATTGTTCATCATTTGAATGTTTCCACTTGGAATATTTGAGTTGTTTGAAAATTGCATCTGAAAATTCCCTGCCTGAACTGGTGAAGGAATAGAAAATTGAGGAGGGATTGTTAGCACAGCTTGACCCAAACTGTTGACCTGACCAGTCTGGAGTTGTTGGGGCATCAAAAGCGCATTAGGAGTATTGCTTAAAAACTGGGATCCTTGAAATTGCTGAGAAATCTGAATCAGGGAAGGATTTTGATTTACTTTTTGCTCTAAGGAACTACCCTGAATTTCTGAGTGGTTTATGGCTTTAGTTTCTTTTGGATTCAATGTGTTAGTTGGTGGCATTCTAGTTAAATTGTCAGGTTGATTTTCTCCACTGGCAGGAGTGGCAGAAGGCTGCGGTAAACTTTGATTTATGGATTGTTCTACGGAAGCTGGGGGAATTCTTGCACCTACAATTTGAAAACTCGATACTTTGCCTGATTCATCTTCTGGCGCTGGTAAAATTTTACGATATTTAGTAAGGAAGTCTAATCTGGTTTTTTTCACTTTCACTTTATTAGTGTTAAACACATCAGCCACACGAACAACAGTTTTTGAGCCTTTAGCGGGTGAAGAAGACTTGAGACATGATTGAGAATGGCTGTTATCCAGAGTTTCAGGACCATCACTAGAGATATGAACTTTTTCAATAACCTTTTTCAATGACCTTAAATGCGATGCTGAATTTTGGGAAACAACATTCCAACGCACTTTTTTCACAGTGCCCGTATTACTTCTCATAGCTGGTTCTAGCATACATTTCTCTGGAGATCTTTTCGATGGACTTTCTTCAGTGGGTTTTACTATGGTCAATTTCGTATCTAACTGGCAATCAATCCCAGGCAAATTATCTTTTAAAATTACTTTTTGATTATTTGCTTCTTGCTGTTTATTGTTTTTTTGGACAGTCTCAGAAACTGATTTTGGAGGAGGGTGGTGATAATTTTTTTCAAACAGAAACGGTGATACTTCTAAGGTGTCTGGGACAATCAATTCTTCTCTATCTCTTGCCACGGCAATCAATAAAGTTCCATTACAATTTTCTTCTTGATGTTGATTAGTTCCCAAATCAAATTGATCTTTAACTTCTCGTTTTATTTCTTCTCTTATTTCCCCTTCTTCAATTATTTCAGGTGCATTTTCATTCTCTTCGCCATCCTCCTTAATATCCCCATTTTCAAGCACCAACCCATTGCATCTTCCATCTGTAGGAAATAAATATTTATTAATCTTATTCAGCAATTAACAAAATTCATAAGTAATGTTTTAATCGTTTGAAAAAAATCAAGATTTGGCTTAGTTGGCCTATATGTAGCCTTGAAAAATGCTTTGAAAGCCAGAGAATATGTGTTGGACTTGACTCATTTTGTAAATCCTCGTTTATCTACTGATATAATAATTTACCACTATGAAAGAATGGCAATTATTATGTAATTTAATATTGAATATAAAGAATACTCAATATGTTATCAGGAAAATAAATATTGCATATTTATCTACTTGGTGACAGTCGCCACTGAAAGTAAAGCTTTCACAATAAAAACAGATCACATCAGATGTACAACAATTTTGTTGGCACGGTTTCTCACTGTCTGGAGATCTCCTGCCCAATCAAGAAGGTAAGAAAAAAGAATTACAAGAAGCTGAATTGGGTAATAAATTAAATCAATCAAATGAAAGATAGAGTTCATAATTCTTATTTGGAGTGGACTTTGACCAGGTGTGATGAGCGTAAGTTAGCCTATAATAAGTTAAAAAAAGAATATAGGAGTAAAATCCTTGAGGCTAAGTCAGCGCATATTTTAAGAGAAATAAAAGAGTCAGACAATCCCTATAAAACTTTTTGGAAAATAATAAATAGTCCTAGAACAACAAAAAACTCTGTTACTGAATCAAATATTTGTTTAGAAATAGATGGCACTTAGAAGCAGGATCCATTTGAAGTCTGTAATATTTTTAATGATTTTTTCCTGAACTGTAATAGTAGCAATGGTGCTGATAGTGTTTTTGAAATGGATCTCGATCCTTCTTCTTCTGAAGTTGAACTAAATATCTTTAAACCTTTAACTTTTAATGAACTTAAACATATTATCACTTCTATGGAAAATAAAAATTCCTCAGGAGACGATGGTATCTCCAGCAAAATAATCAAAACTTGTTCTCAAGAAATTGAAGGTCTGCTGTTGCATCTGGTCAATACTTCCCTGGAGCGGGGGATTTTTCCGGACAGTGGGAAGCTGGCCATTGTCAAACAATTGCACAAAAAAGACAGTAAACTTCTGCCCCAGAACTATCGTCCTATCTCACTCCTACCAACGGTGAGTAAGATTTTAGAAAAAGCAGTTTGCAACAGGTTAATGCAATAATTAAATGATCATAATCTTCTCTTCTCTAAGCAATTTGGGTATAGAAAAAGGAGATCCACCAAGCTAGCCCTTATTGATTTCATGAGTGCGTCGATGCCTTGGAGGGGGGCGACTGCAGTCGGCTGCTTTATCGACCTCTCTAGGGCATTTGACTGTGTTGATCATGAAATTCTGTTGAAGAAACTCAAATTACTTGGAATAAAGGAGAGAGCCCTTAGTTGGCTGACGTCCTATTTAAACGACAGGCGACAGCAAACTACAGTAAACTTTACTTTCAATTATGGACTTAAAAAACAGTTTTTCTCCCATATTGCAAATAATACTTTTGGAGTTCCGCAAGGTTCAATTTTAGGCCCTGTGCTTTTCATTATTTACATTAACGACATTTCTAACTTTTTCCCTCAAGGATCTTTAACTATTTTTGCAGATGACACTTCCCTTTTCACTAAAAACAGCAATGTCTCACAATTAGAAATGGAAACGTTTGGTCGGCTCGGAGCTCTCTCTCAGTATTTTTCAAGATGAAACTTAAACATCAACTCAAAGAAAACCAATTTCATGTTTGTTTCTACCTGCCAGAAGAAAAGAAGACTTGAAAGGGCTGGCTTGCAACCACCACTAGTTATGCTTGAAGATGAAACACTCGAAAGTTCTCCTTTTGTGGATTACCTGGGAGTGAGATTGGACGATAGTCTCCAGTGGTCGGATCACATCGACAAATTAGCTTCAACTTTGACTTCAAATGTTTTTGTCATTAGGAGTTTGGCCGTTTTCAATAATATCTCCCTTTGCAAGTAAATTTATTTTAGTCTCATTTAAAGCTACTTGCGATATTCGGTGGTGCTTTGGGGTTCTTCGAGTAAAATCAATTTGAACAGGATATTCGTCATTCAAAAGAAAGCAATCAGAGCTATCTGTAGGCTACGGCCTATGGATTCTTGCAAAGAGAAATTTAAAGAGCTTCAGACCATGACACTCCCTTCACTTTACCTGTTTGAAGTTATCAATTATGTAAAAGAAAATAATTTGATAGAGGCTCATAGTCATTCTTACTTCACTAGAAACCGTAATGTCAATCCATCTGTTCAGCATAACTTAAAACTTTTTGAAACAAAACCAAGTTATCTTGGTGTTAAATATTTTTCTCAATTACCGTCAACAATCAAGAATATTGAAAATTTTAACAGTTTTAAGAAGAAACTCAGGCAGTACCTCATCGATAAGTGCTACTATGATCTACCACCTTTTCAATAATCCTGATTTTTCTCCCGGTCATTCATTACTACACCCACTCCCCAACCTTACTACAACCTGATTGGACAGCGTCAGGAGTTGACGGCCAAGTTTTAGCCTTACTACAACGAAATCAAGGACGGGTTCCATGCCTTCGTGGTCTACGGGACGGACATAGGAGGTAACAGGTAACAGATCATCTCTTAAACAATATGAAAGAGTGGACATTAAAAATCCTGGAAAGTTTTGATTCTTTAAATACTTCTTAAAACCATTGAGAGGTAACAAAAAAAATCCTTAGGATGATGTAGAGGAAGCATAAAAATAAATTTACAAAAGTCACAAGACGGCAATCAAGATACTTTAACCATTAATATAAAGTTATTATCAAACAGAAGTAAAAATCGCCTTATTAACATGAAGGATCTTGAGAATATGTCAAAGAAACTTGACGTTCTATTTTATTTCTCAGGTACCAACCCATACTTTTTATCAAACATAAAAAAAAAAATTACAATTAAAATCCAAGTGTAGTGATTTTAAAATGCAAGGGAAAGCTGATAAGTTTTTCACACACCAGATTTTTATCTTTTAACACTAGACTTTGGTTTATTTCAACCAAGATTGTTTAAACTGAAAAAATTGACATATATTGTAGTCAAACTGTTGTGTAAATATGTATATTTAATTAAAAATGTATATCAATCCCAATTCCAGTGTTTAACTAATGATTTTATTACTTGTACTTTTTTGTTTTACAGCTTAGAAGCAATAAAGCGATATGCTTTGTTAATTTTTATTAAGCCTATGTATTTATTTCTTACTTCAATTCCCTTTCTCAGAGACCAAATAGCAATAAGTTCCTAGGGTAGAAAGTCCTGTACTAGTTCACACTTTTTTAAGACACTTGATTATTGAATGAATGAGTAGCCTACCATACTGACAAATTTTTCAAAGTTAAAAAACACCAATTGAATATAAGTTAATATTTAATTGAATAAGTTATCAACTGTATCAATCCATATAAATTTTTAAAAGAATTGAATTGAAAAAATGCAAACCCACCGCCACCCAGGCCAACAACCTTACTTACAGAGTACAGTACAAAATGTAAAAAAAGCTTGTCGTTAGAAATAGCTTGCAGTCAAGATAATTGCAAATTTAAAAATGTATTCACAATGTATTCCATTTGTCTATACTATAGATTAATGATATACAATAAGACTTTTTATAGATAATAAACCAGAATCTAGACCACACGTTTTAATTAATTTAGATGAGTGAAACTTTACAAAAATATTTAACCCGAGATAGGTTGCACAGTTAAACTTTTTCTAACAAAAATAATTGTTCTAACAGAAAACTTTATTTTCTTTCAGAGGCATTTGAGAGCCTAGTTATGTGTAACCGACTATACAAGATGCTGTTGGCATGTGATTGTTCTGATTCATTCTGCCAGAGGGGTGGGGATTGACCGTGAATTAGGGTGCGTTGCGACTGTCTGTACTAAATCTAACGTGCAACCATATAGGCCTACTAGGAATTGTTAGATTTTTACTAACAGTGTGACCTTTTGTGTTATTAGTTTTTGTCAGTATTGTGAGTTATTACCATCATTCTAGTCCACTTAAAATGTTCTTTTTACATGGATTTTGCATCTACAGAATTTTTTTTTTTCCAAAAGTACAGGTAATAGGATTAATTGGATTTTACACAAAAATGTCATTTTAATGATATCTTTGAATTAAAACTAATTTTATAATATCTGATTATATAGTTTTTTGTACAAATCACCTAGCATTTTTACTAAGAAGCAATAATAAACATTTTGTCTTCCTTTTTCATTAGTTTAAGTTGGCAAAGTTACAATCATAAAAAGTACAAACACATTGTTTAATAAGTTAGAATTGCCCATAACAAGATATTTCAAAGCAAGTAGTAAAGGATGAAATATGTTACATTTTTTCTATACGCGCAACCATATTTGACATATTTTACCATGCGACCTCTTGCAGGTTAAATACTTATCATTCAATTTACCACTTTAACACAACCAGGTACTACTGGCATTGTGAAGTATGGCATGGAAGTCTAATATTATAACGCATGTAGAAAAAAACAATCTTGCTTATTTGTTTTATCTGTTATTTTGGAAGAAAGAGTTTAAAATAAACTGCCTATCACTTCCATTCCTTTCTCTCTACTCTGCCAATCAGATCGTCTCATCAAACTGGGTAAAAATAGCTGGAAAAACACTACTTTGCTGCTCTGTTCCGATTATACTGCAGATAGCTCCATCTAGATAGCATCTGACACACATTGCGGAACACATGCTGAAAAATCTTAGATGATTTCTTTATTTAGTTTAAAAATTGTAATCAATTTCGAAGTACTCTTTTTTCTATGGGCTACAATCAAGCAAGGTTGTTGGTCTACTTACTAGTATTTTTACTTTAAAAGGTTATAATATTTAATCATTATTTTATAAACACTTTAGTTTTTTTTTTATATATATAGTGAAAAAGTGGGTTTTAAAAGGCACAGTGGGGCAATCAACAAGACACATTATAGGTTAACAAATGAGATTTATTTTTCAAAAAGCCATCCTCACAAAACATTATTTATATTATTTTCCTCTTTCTCAAAGCTATGAACATGAATCTTCATTCTAAAGAATTTCACTTAGCAGATATATGATCGATTAATGAAATTTTAAAACCAGAAGGTATTTTTTTTATTTAACTCTTTGAATACAAACCTGTTAAAAAACAATTACAATACAAAGCACCCATCAAAAAAAAGTTTAAAAAAAAACAAAATTAAATGTTTTAACTCTTTAGTACTTCAAGGAACCACAGTTTCCAAACATCAGTCTTATCAACAACTTTTCCCTTACTACTTCTAGGTAAAAATATCATCAGGTAAAAATGCAAATATACATCAATCTTTTTTTTTAATTTTATTACAAAAATGTTATTAAAACATGCAAAAGTCAAACAACACTTTGCATGAACACTAAAGTTGGATAACAATACTAACCAACCACATCAATAACTTTGACAGTTCCACATCATTTCCCAATTTAAAAATTACTTAACTTTTGAATTTTGTGCCATTGTGAATAAATTAAATTTCTATTAATACTGGCAAGTGGATAATGTAACACATCACAACAACCAAAATGATACCCAAACCCGTTACAAACTATCATTCAGCCCGATTATTTTGCTATTAACGTTGCTACTAGAAGTTTCAACAGTAACGTCCCTATGACACGAGCGGATGTGCACCCTCAGAATGTCCGCTCTGGTGAACTTACGACTGCACAACTGACACTCAAACTGGCGGGACACTCCGCACTCGTATCTGGTGTGCCGGTCGAGCGTGTAGGCGACGGAGTATCTGCGTCCACAGCGGCCGCAGGAGTAGGGCTTGCCGACTACAACAGAGCGGAACAATTAGAGACTGTACGAGTTGAGGGCTGCCTGCGAGTCATCGGCTCTCGGTCACCGTGAAAGAGGAATTGAATATTTTTTCAAACAAAATGGATTTAAATTTGTGTAGCCCCTGGATCATACTTTATATGGTATGATCAAACTAAACTTCAACCTTGCCAACAAACATTGTAAACAATTGTCGGGGATAACATGCCTATTTGATTCCATTATAGATTTTATTAAATCTCTAATTGAATATAGTGGTATTTTAAATTTGAATACTCCAAAAATGTTATGTAGGACCCAGACAAAATACAAGATTAAGATAACAAAATTTTGATTCGCCTTCAAAGTGCAGATGACTTTATAAACATTAATAAAACCTAATTTTTTTAAACAAGAATAGAAATTGAAAAAATATAACCAGGCTGTCGAACTTTGTGTTTCCTCGGATAGGCGCTCATTTCACATTTCACACTGGCGGGATTAAGATCATTTTAATAAGTCCAGAATTAGCATTGATTCGGAACAACATGCTATAATGTATAGCCTATATTTCTTTCCTAAACTTTACCTCCCCCCCCCCCCCTTAATCTTTACTCTCCCCCTTTAATCTTTCCCTCAGAGAATACTGGAGAATGGTAAGGGACTTCTCAACAGTTATAAAACTACAATATACCAAAACACCATGATTTTGAGATAGTGAGTTTTAAAACTTAAACAATCATCAATGATATCAATAAAAAAATATGCATTTTATAAAAATTGCAGTTTTGTACTAAAAAAGTTAGCTTTGATAAAATCTTAACTACTTAATTTCTTTGGTAATAATTAACTTAAAAGAATCAACGTGACTCTATAGAGTTTGATAAACACTTCTTTTTTTAGTGTTGACAAGAATCACACTACCGGTACCAAAGAAAGAGATTAGGTAAAAAGTATTAGGTTGCTCGTTGGTTTTAATTCACTTTGTTGTAGTGTCATTGTAATCAATCTTTGAAATCTACACTAGACTCTTCACAGATAACAGCTGTTAAAAAAAGTGCTTAAAATTCATGTTCCTTTATTTTTGTTTGCTTTTAGTTGTTATTTCGTTACCAAAATAGCAACCCATAAGACCAATGTTAAAAATTACGATTTTCAAACTTAAATTTAGACCAAATTAGATTTTTTATGGGATTGAGGTGGTTTCTAAACTTATTTCTGGGCCAAAACACTCTTAGGGCCGGTTTCTCGGAGCAAGTTTAAACCTAAAATCAAGTTTAAACCAAAGTTGTCCATATGATTAACATTGAGTTAAACTAAGTTTAAGTTAAACGTGTTTGGAGAAACCGGCCCTTAAATGCAAAGTTTAAGCAAAATCTAATGGCTAGATTTTGAGATCGTGGAACACATATTCCTTCAGACATTGCTCGTATTATAGTATAGGATTAAATATTAATGTTAGGTACCTTCATGGATATCCAAAAATGCAAAAAGAAAATGGTACGGCTACAAAATAAAAACAGATTCAAACATGAGTCAAAATTACAGACAAAGATGACGATATCTTCCACAGTCAAATGGCAATACCTGAAAAATATTAATAGGGTGTGTCTCTTGGAAGGGTGACACTTGATGGCCTGCATGAGTAGAAGCTGTTATTCAATAGAAAGGTTAATTTTATAACTGGTGTCGTGTCTTCCTGGGAAATACAAAAACAAAAGTATGTACCTATTTTTTAAAAACAGTTTTAACATCCTATAACTACAAAGAAATAAAAAAATACGGATGAAAATGATATCAGAAAAATCAGTTGGCTTCGTTACAATCAAGTTTTATTTATAAATAATTTCAACCCATCAAATTTTGGGTTGAAAATTGGTTGGACTTGAACTGATGAACTTTCAACAAAACTTGCAATTTTGACCATGATTATTAAAAATACAAAATTCAATTTTAAGTAAAAATACAAAATTTCATTTTAAGTGAAAAAATACCTTTTAAGAACTATGATCAAAGATAAAAATACCAAATGACATACTTTGTTTAAAATTAATGTACGGTCGAATGATTTCCCCCTAATTTTGTTCCCGTTTCTCCTGCTTCCCAAATTTTCACCAATCACAATTAGCGAAAATTATTATAGCTTTTTAATGCTTCATGTAATACGAAGCGATATTTTTATTGTTTAGAAAATACAAGACAGCAACATGCAAAAATATTAGTTATTTTTGTCTGCTTCCGCAGGGTAATCCTAAAAAAAGGCGAAAACCAAGAATGATGTGTCATAGTGTCACAATGAAATTATTCCTTGTGTGATTCTGCCGATACTTCAACCAAGGGAGACGATATGCATCATATGTTAAATTCTCATTGCCAACATTGTCATAATCTTGTTTTTTTTTTTTTTTTTTTTTGTTACTATTAAGGCTCAGATTGAGGAATTTTACTCTGTTCAAATCCAAAAACTATTAGAACAGTGGGTGTGGGTGGTCTGTGTTATAAAATTTTGCCACTTTAAAATAATAATAAACTTACAAATAATTTCCCACTAAACAAGATTTTGTTCAATGAATTTCATAACTGCTTATTTTTCTAACCATTTTATCCTATAATAAACATAATACTGTATAACTAATATTTACGTATACCTATCATTTAATTACAATTAAATTAATTGCAGATTTTTAAGTTAGTTAAGTAAAGCCTATTATTGTGTTGTATTAATTAAATTTATAAATAGTGAATGAATGAGTAATAATTAGTAAAATAGTGAGGTATATTTAATTACATTATATATCTACTGTAAATATTGAACAGTATGAGAACTAGACGATTAACATTATTTATATTATTTGGAATAAGAGGGATATGATTTGGAATAAAGGGGATTTTTTTACCAATTTTCAACCGCAATAGAAAACTTCATCAAAATAATTCGCAAAAATTGTTAATTCCTGATACATTTTGTGCCTTATTATCGGCTTTAGGGATCCCCCCCAGAAGATTTCATGTTGTGTTCTGAGCCCCTTCCCCAAAATGATTTCCTGGATCTCTCTCCCTGTACTGTATTCAATATTTACTGATAATTATTTTAAATTTATTCTTTAAGTACATGTTTTAAATAGCTGTTTGATTGAATCACAAAAATTTTTCAAACTAAAACTGCAACATGGCAAAAAGATTTAGCTTGTGATTAGTTATAACCTACTACCTTTCTTAATTTCATTCAAACAAATTCAGAAACAAATTTGCTGAAAAAAATAAATAAAATGTTGGTACTGGTATTTTCTTTCACTCCCCCTTCTGAAAACACAAAAATACCTAAAGGCACAGAAAAATAATTACAGGTGAAGCGAGCGAAGACTGCATCATTTACCTGTAACAAAACTACTATTTTGTACATAATAAGTCTTCCTTGATATTTAAGCTAATTAACAATTCTCACTTTAAATCCAGAATAATATCAGTTTTCACAAAACACTATATATCGTCTTCCAACACTACTAAACTTTCAACAAAATTTACCTACCTTTGAAAATTTGAGCAAATAAGTATAAAAAACATTAAACAATGTACAATTGTTTTTTGTAGTATTGGCAAGCCATTGCATGATTCATACTTCATACTTATTTCGTACTTTACTTACAACTTACTTTTGAAAAATTAAGTGTAAGTAAAGAAGCCTTGAAAATTACATCATCTGAATTGGTCAAATTTAAAATCTTACTTAACATATAATTGTTAAAAAAATTTTATGGTGTTAATCTTCATCAACATTTTTCATTTAGTTTTATAAAACAAAATACCCCTATTTTAGCAGACCTGCCTACTCAGTAAATTTCCAATAGTATTTCAATTTGTTCTATTTCCCCATAAAATTAAGGGCTTGTGGATGTAGGTTTGCCGCCACAAGGGTCTTGTTTGTGAATGTACATGCCAAATTTTATCAAGCTACGGTATTATTTTTCATTTTCCCCTTAAACCCCATCGAGTTAATGCTAAGTTTTGCCGCCATTTGGATTTTGAAAGCAAAATAAATTAAAAACTTCCTAATTAATGAACATACCAAATTTTATCAAGATTTGTTAATAAATAAGCAAGATGGAAGGTTTTGTTTATTTCCCATAAGAATAAGGCTGCATTCACATGATACGATGTTTTGCTGTGCGCTGTGTTGGTTGAATTATATTGAAGTATATAGATGTATTCACACAATACGACTTTTTGCTGTGCGCTAGAGATGTAACGGATAGTTCTTTTGGCCGGATACCGGATACCAGATATCCGGCAAGGTTCTAGGCCGGAGCGCCGAATATCCGTCTTCCGGATATCCGGCTCATGTTTTAGCTTTTAGTTTAAGGATAATTTACGAAAAGACAAGTAAGAACTTGTCCCTCTGACCTTGGGACCATCTAGGAGGCACAAATTTTTCATTCGCTATCAGTTAATCTGTAAGTTTTTCTGTTTTTTGTTGTTTTAATTTTTTTATGTTCGTCTTGACCAAAAAGAAGACCGTTACAAGTAGTGATCAAGCAGTGCCAAACAATAGATTTAAGTATCCGGTATCTGGCCGAATAGTAGCAAGTATCCGGCCGGATACCGGATATTAAAAAAAGGCCGGATACCGGATAGTAACCGGATATCTGTTACATGTCTACTGTGCGCCGTGGACGGCACGGCGCCATGTTGGTTGAGTTACATTGAAGTATATGGATGTGTTCACACGTAAGGACGCGACTCGAACACGGTGCCGTGCCGTCCATGGCGGTCGCTACAGTGGCTGTGGACAGCGCTAAAATCGAGACCACGACGCTTTGACAGTATATTCTCGACCATTTCAATTCAGTCAGATGTTAAATTTGGTATTAGTACCAGTGCAACTTTTTCAACCAGCTCGAAAAATATAAACATAAATAGCTCATAGAAAAGTGAACGTTAGATTATATACACTTAAGGGGGTAAAGGACCCCCCTCAGAATGTTATGCAGTGCTTCACCTGCTCCCATTTTGCACCTTTAATTAAGTCTGATTAAAGTGAGAGAGGTTTTAAATAAAAGATAACACCTTTGCTATTTGATTCGCTTATAAAATTTGTAATATTTGGAATCCATATTAAACTGCGATGGTCTAAAGTTGTTCAAATTTGAACCATTATAGCGTAATATGAATTCAAAATAAAAGAAAAACTAAAAGCGAATAAGTAGCCCAAGCAAGTCTTTCATTTAAATCCTATCTTACTTTTATTGGACTTTAAAGACATCGGACTTTTAAGATGGGAGCAGGTGAATCACATCATAACGTTCTGAGAGGAGTCCTTTCTCCCCCTTTTAAAAAGCATTCTTACAAAATGGAGGTGAACACCGTAAATAATTGTAACTAAATAAATTATTTTACGACAATTGATGCATTAATAAACTCTCCTCTTAAAGCATCGCCATTCATTTGTTAGGTTAATTTGAAATGATAAATGGAAAATAACAATCCCGCACATATTTAACATAGGCTGGTAAATGTAAAATTTGTTGTACCAAATACTGAATAAAAATGTTTTTCTTTTTTATTTCTTTTTTTACTGTCTTTTAGGTATTACTAAATGCAGTCTTTATTTAATGCTGGGATTGTAATCAAAGCCCTTTACTGCTTTTATTACAATAAGAGGTTGAACTTTTTACAATTAACGATGCGGCCAACACTGTGCCGGCTCAGGCCATATAGTCCATACGGTGTGAGCCGTGGTGTTCACGGCTGAGGCCTAGGAATGCATGGCACCATAAAGTTGTAAGGCACCGTAATGCATGTGGTGAAAAGTTGTATCGTGTGAACGCAGCCTAACATGGGAAACTTATTTTTGGATTTTCTTCATAGCCATTTATTTATTTTTGTTTAATTATTAATTGTTTTTTTTAGCTCTTTTGAATAGTCTATATTAAAATTGTTAGATTTTAAAAATTAAGGTAAAAAAATGACAAAAACCATTTTTGACCCTTACGAAACCCCATAAAACCCCGTTACCATGGTTTTAATCATTCTAGTTCGCAAACTCATACAAGTAAATGCTGATTTAAACCCCTGTACCTCATTTCATTAAAATCGGAAGTTCCGGTCTAGAGTTATTAAACGAACGGTGTTTTTGGGCTCAAAACAAAAAAAGTATCATGGTCCCGGGCTTAGTTCTTACCGTGACTACTACCGTAATAGCGTATTCCCTGTAGGGAAATTCGCTAAAACACGTGAGAAACTAATTGAGGAAACTTTCTTTCTTCCATCAGCCTTTCTTTATTAGAAAGACCCTGAGTGTTGCTGAAAATTTTGTAGATTACATTATCAGGAAAATCAATCTAACATTCTCAGACCAGTTAAACTTTACAAACCTTCCAACTCTTCATATTTTCGTCATATAGCTAACACCGTTTAACTAGTAAACGTGTTGCTCGAAATCGAGCAATTTACTTTAATACAATACAAATGTTACTTTTATCTCTAAATCATTGACGTCCGACCAATCCAATATTGTGAATATCAGCAATCACCAAAACTACACGTATTTACAGCTGATTATTAACAGATGTTTAAAATGCTTTATTCAATCCCAATGTTATTTAAATGGGAAATTTTGAGATTTAAATGGTGGATAACGCCTTTATTTTCCGTCAGATTCTCACCAGTTTTTGGCGGAAACAACTATAGACCAAGCCCTATCCAACGACACCAAAAACTTGAAAATCGGTGGAAAATTGTAGGAGGAGTTCTCAAGACAAAAAAACACTTAGCGTATTAAATAAGTATAGATACTTCCTACTCTTTCATAAGCTTCAATCTTACCTTTGGCATTTAGTTGAGTTGAAACTGTTCAAATTTAAGAAACTACAGCTTCTTGATGTATTTACATAACCACCAAAGATCCAACAATAATCAACTAATTTCTAATCCCATTATTACTAGTTCTAGCTTAAATTTAAGTACTTTGAATAAATTGTAAGACCATTACTAAAGAAGGCACTTACAATAGTACTTAAAAAAACTATTATTATTATTATTACCTAATTTATAAAAAACATAATTTACTCTACCTATTAAATTATGGACAATAATGCAATTTAACCCAGTCTTCATACTACTGTAACACTCAATACAATAATTTACACTAAGATTTCATCATCGTTCATCGTTTAACCCTGATACTTAAACTCTCAAGCATAGTCTTTTATTTTAGCTTTATAAATTAAGGGTAAAAGTTAGAAATAATGAAATAATATAGTAAGAAAATGGCTGTAACACATGGACCATATCTAGAATCTAAAACGTATGCTATTTGTCCATAATAATTATATTACACAAACTACATCCAACCAAACAATAACACATTCTTGATTCTTAACCTAACAATGTTATGGTTATTATTGATCTATAGCAATTAGGGTAAGTTAAGTATAAAGCTTAAATATAGGCACAGATAATAATATATTGTTAATATATCGTTATTATAGTTGATACCATACTTAGTATCAATTATTAGTTAGGTCTCTGCCTCAATCTATTCTGTTTAGATGGTTTATTGATCTTTGCTTTACTGTAGTACTTTTTTGTAAGTTTATTCTAATATTTGCTTGGCACCACACATTGTAAATTGAATCCATCTTGTACTGTAAATGTTCTGTGCATCATTTGTAAATATGGCGATTGCCGTCGATAAATAAATAAATATAGATAAACAGTACAAAAATATTTTATCCAATTGAAAATTTACTATTATTACGGTACATTACTTACCTTAGATTTAGATTACCCACTCACAGTCCCATTCTTGAAAAACATAATTTTCTGTACGGGTAACTAAAGCTCATAACTTCCCTAAATCGTAATAGAATCTCATTTTCAGGAACTTAAGTTCTTCTTTTAATCCATTACACTTATAAAATTACTTTGCGATCCAGTTTTGTATTAAAAAAAAATTATTAGGTTTAGAGTACTTTTTACCTAAATCATTTTTTAACTACAACAATGAAAAAGTCTGTGATGCCTTCATAGGGACCAAACAAAATCATGCCTGCATTGTGGTGCCTTTATTTGGGTTTAACAATAGGCTGTGTGGTTCAACGCTTTATTATGTGGTAAATTTTAAACATCTTCAGAGTTATGAACTCAATTTAAACAACTTTATTCAAATTTGAATAAACAGGAATTACTAAATCTCTAAAAACATATTTATAGGTCCATTTTAATGAAGACATCATGACAAAGAAGCACTTGCCTTTTTACCTGACATTCTTAAATACAGAAAACATAAATATTTCACCATTTATTTTAAAGTTATTCACTAATAAATGTTTTTTTTTTTAATCTGGGTTATTGATACTGTATGAGCTTCACACATAGATAATAGAAAAGACAAGACAAAATGTACTTACCTTGCATCCCTTCCGCAGAAAATACAATAGAACAACCCCCTCCCCCTTCAGCCCTACTGCAAGGAATTATTCCTGTAAACCATTCAATTCTGCTTCCCTCCGTTCCATTTCTATCCAAAATGATTTAAATTTATCAATAGCAAAAAATGTGGAAATTATATTTTTAAGTAAAACTAATATAAACTGGTTTTTGTAGCTAATTAAAATGGTTAAAATAATACTGGTCTTCTGTCAATGAAGGCTCTAACATATAAATTGGACCGTAAAAGCGACAGTATCTGTCTAGTGAACTAATCTCGACGATCGAACCGCGAAACACCCAACAAAAAGATAAAGGTCATA
Organism: Neoaliturus tenellus; assembly: GCA_030545055.2. Classification (NCBI taxonomy): domain Eukaryota; kingdom Metazoa; phylum Arthropoda; class Insecta; order Hemiptera; family Cicadellidae; genus Neoaliturus; species Neoaliturus tenellus. The sequence continues at coordinate 36,645,398 of CM061532.1, forward strand.
AATTGAACACTAACAAAAAGTTTGAGAAGATATTCTAAGCCAAATAGTCAGGAAATTGTCAATTGAAGTGATATATTTTAGTGATATAACATGGGACAAGTTTACTCTTGTCTATTTTTTTCCATAGGAAACGTCCAAAGCCGAATATTTAATTTCCGGAATACCGCAGCCGATTATCAGGCGACCGAACCATCCGAGGCGGACTAGAGGGCTTGTACTGTATGTAGTACTGGTAGCGAAATTTGCAAAAACACTAGAGGTCAATGACAAATTAAACATCATTAAACCAAGACACTGGGGTATATAGAACAAAAATTTAAAATTTAATGATAGTCCTAAATTTTTGTGATACCAACTACCTGATTCTTTTGTGGAAACAACTACAGACTAAGCTCTATTCAATGAGGCCAAAAACTTGAAAAATAGGTTAAAAACTGCAGGAGTTCTAATTACAAAAAAAAGAAAAGAGGTTAGCATATTCAATAGCCAACGTAGGCTATAGATTAAAACTATTGGAGTCTTAAATTATTTTTTCAGAAAAATAACTGCTCTATTAGAAAATCCAATCGACCTCTATTGACCAGAAAAAATTTACGATGGCAAATTTTTCTTTTTAACCATTTAATTTATATAAAACCCATTGAGAACTAACTGAATAGTTTTTCATGTATGAACTTTTTAACCTACAAAGGACCTGCAGGGGCAAAGGTACCTGTGATGTAAACAAAGTAGAATCAAAACCAAGATTGATCAAAACCTCATGTCGGAGAAAATGAGAGTAGAAAATTGAGAAATATTGAAAGGATAGTTGCTGAAGTATTTTGCTAAAAAACTATTAAATGTCTAATATAAGTTTTATCTTTAAGATGTCATGTTGCCAACGAACCTATCAAACAATTCTAGTGATCGCTTTTATTAGCAAAATCATACTTCATCTGAACAATCCAGTAGTGAAGAAGCTTGTTGGAGAGAAAACAAAATGAAGTTCATCATACATATTTACAGCTGTTAAAGAAATAATGTTATATTTCGGTAAATCTTAAAATTAAAGCTTAAGACATGCAGCAAATGTGTGAAGCTCTGAATGTCAGGTTGAAAGAGAAGTGCAGAAACCTCGCAGAGACATTGAACTGTGGGAGGGGAATATATGGGGAAGGGAAATATGAGCACTCCTGATCACACTTGGCTCTTCCTGACCACTTGAAAATGCCACTTAAAACACGTGTCCACTATAAACACTTAGTCAAACATACTGTAAGTCACTAGTGATTAATATATTGTTCGCACAATTACTACACTGTTAAGCACTTGATTATTCCTGTTCCAACCAAGGCATTCCAAATTCAAGTACGCCTAAAGCAATTAGGTAATTTTATGGTGGCATCAAACTTTGATTATTAAAAATACAGTTTTACAAGAGAGTTTCATTTTTCAAATCATAATATGTTAATATTATTTTCATTTATGACCTCTCCAACACCAACACATTCTTGTTCTTAACTTATTATTTTTTTAGCTTGATTACAATTCTAACAATCATTAATTCCAGAAGATATCACGCAATTAAGCCAAAAAGAGACTAAGCCAACTGGTTTAAAAAATATTGTATGGCCTCACCGGAATATCTGTTCTTCATGATCTGCTATCATTTGTTATTGCAACAGCTATGTTTCAACCAATTACCTTTTTCCCAAAAGATTAACATGTTTGCTGCTAAATATTGTTTGTATATTTTAAATATGTACGACCAATGCTGAAATTTTTAACTCGATATAAAGACTATAGGTTATATATATAACTAATGAAAATCAAAGTGCACCGTTTGTCAAACCAAAAATTTAGTGTGAAAGCTGTAAAAACGGCGGGAAAAAATGGAGCGAAAAAATTAGGAGTGCGTTATTCACATCGAACGTGTTAACACTGAAATTAAATAAGTAGTGTATAAATTTTTAACTAAACAACTATAAAACATAGTCTAAAAATAAATAATTTTTAAAAGAAAATTTACAAAATATTCAGTTTGGTTTATAGTGTTTCCAAAAAAAAATAATCTATAAAGTTGAACAACTTCGAGGTACAGATTAAATTTTTCTACTTTAAATTATCCTGGCGGGATAGTCTATTTTTTGACTAATATATAACGTAAAGCATTTTCACTTTTCAAAAAAATTAATCAGCGAGTTTGCAAAAAGATATTTATTTAAAGTTCATCAGATCATTACCACTTTTCTGTTTCAGAATTTTAAGTCCTTTAGTTTATTCTCAGAGGAATTTTAATTAAAAGTTGGATGTTTTGGAGGGAGAGCGTACTAGAGATATTTAATAACATGGAAAAAATTTACCAAAACCTAAAGAAGTTACAAAATTTCCACTATAAATAAGGAATGCCCCAGTCCAACACAGAACGTTGTCACTTGTCGGTACACGACACTGATTTTGTTCGAACACTCGGTGCTACGGTGATGACAGGATGGGAGGGGGAGTGGAGGGACAGTCACAATGCGTCTGTTAGGCTTCACTAGAGTACAACACGGAAGAGGCCTACCTTGCCCTGGCGTCAGCTGCATCTCCTCGCCCGAACTGTCCGCCGACAGGATCCACGGAGCTGCAACAAAACCAGCAATAGGTCACTTGAATGCTGAGAGGCTGCTCCACAATACTGGCCGCAGGTTGGCTATATAACTATACCATGCGTAACATAAGGTGCATAGTTTTAAAACTAAGTTGTCTGTAACAACTGAATTCATCTCCAAGATTTATGTGTCAAAGTAAAGGAAATATTTTTACAATATATAGATTCCTGCTGGTTAATTGCTAACTAATTGGAAGCAGACTATATTCAGTTTAACCAAATTTAAGAACAAAGCCTGTGTGTAAAATTGTTTTCATCGGAAAAACTATCAGTTTTAGTAATTTCCTACAATTTGGAAATAACATTACATTTGCATAGTGAGCCTGATTCATAAATTTAACCAGGGGAACAAAGATGGTGGATTTCTTTTGACACATGATGCTCATCTAAGAAATAGGGAGTTTTTACCAACAAAAAATTAGGCTTACATTGATTGTTATGAAACAGTAACTAGCTGGGTAGCTGCGTGATTACAGTGTTTGCCTTTAAATCCAAAGGTTGTTGGTTTGATCCTGAGAAAAGTTGGTAGCTTTTTAGAGGTTCGATTCAGTTGTTATTGGGCTATTAATTAATGATGCTTTCTAACAACTGGTCGACATAAGATAGTAACACAACTGGGGTTTGGACCATTCCCCATCAAAACGTTAAAAAATCCCACTGCTGTAGATACAGATAAAATAAAAATATAAAATATAATTGTAGTGGTGGACAGGTCCAGAAAATGAGTTTTCACAGGGGCAAAAATTCAGAACGCCATTATAAAATTTTTTACTTTATCTGCCACAAAATTTTTATTTTGTCAAATTTACAAAAAAATTTGTTCCAGAAGAAGAAACAATGGCAATTTTTTAATGAAAATAATGAGGTTAATATTTACACCCACATGGGGCTTATGGGAAAAATTTAAGTATTGAATATTGATACAATTTGATATTTACCTTACCCAACTATTACATTTTCTAACAAAACAAACATTTTCTAACAACATCCAATGGCAGCAAACCTACATACCCATTCCTATGGTGTTTATGGGGAAATTCAAGATCCTTTGGAAATTCGCTGAGTATGCAGGTCTGCTGCGACGGGGGTATTTTAATTTTTAACCTATAGCCTAATTTTGGTAACAATTATTAAGGGTAATAATTTTTGTATTTATAGATAGTCCATTTTAGCTACTTTCATAAAATATACATTTATGGTGCTAGGTCATAAAATATATTTTATATTAATTTTTATTTGAAAGTATGCAAATTCTTGAAAAATGCTTAACGCTCCAGGGGTGCTATATTGAACGCTCGGAGTTTTAATTGTTAGTATTTTTTGTTTAAATTTGACGATTTCAATCCCACGTTGTGGGCAAAAGATGAAGGACCGAACTTATTCGGTCCTTCATACCTTAGTACCTTAGTATAAGGCTTTGTCCTATGGGCTTTCAAACTTCTAATATTATTTTTATAAAGATATTTTATTTAATGATATGTTTTAAAAAATTAACTATACCTTAAAAGAGATTAACGTCATCATGGTATCCCGCTATTTTCAAATTTCTTGACTCAGGGTTCAAAATAAGCACTATAGTAGGTGGAGGAAGAAATTGTTCATAGATTACATAGGGATAACAACAAGTCAAAATTTCACCAAAGATTCGGTTGATCTGGATTCAATTGGAAGTGCAATTAGGATGGTGCAAATTTAAAATATTGCACCATTGAAACTCTGCCCTTCCTGTTTTTCAAACATAGCCTACGTTATTATTACAACAGCTGTCTAATTAATCATCAATTACATTTCTTCCATAAGATTACCATAGAAACTTTGAAAACACCTTAATTTATTAAAAAACTAAAATAAATATTACTGTTTAGTTTGCTGGAAACGTCCGTCAACGTTGGGGGAGGAGAATTCAACATGAAAATTTAATCCCCTCATCAAACCACTAACTTAAAAAATTTCAAACACAAACCACCAATTTTTATGTCATTTTTGGATTGCATAGGTCTATGCGATCTATAAAGACTTTTTATGATGAGATTCTTCTCTAAACTTAATGGTCAGGGAGCTACGCAACTGAAGTTCAGTTTAGTCCCAAAAGAATAACATGGAGCAAACTTTAATTGCCTACATTTCATAAACTATCCTATCAAATAAAAAAGACTCAAGAACCGAAAGGTCTCAATATTATATTTTAGGGACGTTTCACTCATAAAATTGTCACTTATTTCCAATATGGCGGACAATTAATAAAATTTGTATAAATTTGATGCTATCAGTTTTATAAAAAAATAGCTTAAAACATAATTTTAAAACTTTTTTATTCTTGAGTATTTTTATTTGACAGAATGGTTTAGAAGATATAGGCAATTTAAGTTTGCCCGGAAGTTATTTTTATGGTATTAGAAACGAACTTCAATTGGCTGTAATTTCCTAACAGTTAAGTGTAGAGATTAATGTTAAAGAATAAAAAAGTCTTAAAAAACACATGTACAGTCCAAAAATTACATAAAATTTGCAGGTTAGTATTTAATATTTTCCAGTTGGCCGCCATATTGGAAATAAACAGTATCAAATAACTGACACACACTCTCTCCCAACAATACAAAAAGGTGTGAAAAGCCTCCAAACATTATTGTCTTGATGGCTTAGTCGGATAGCTACCAGCTGAGGAGCACGAGTTTGACCCTAAGAGCATTTGTGACTTATAACAACGTCCTGCATTTACCTCTAATTGAAAAATTGAATTTTCTCTTCAACCACTGAACGTAGAGCAATAATTTAAAATGCTAGATTATTTAGTTTTTGGGTTTGATTTAATTGTGATAGGTAAAATTTATTTCAAGCTAACAGCTATTTTGAAAATCCAAAAATTAATTTTTAAAACACTTTTTGCTCTATAACTTTTGAACGCACATTTTCTCGAAGATGCAGGTGGTGTTAATTTATTCAGCATCTAATTTTTAATAAACCACAAAATTTTAATCAAAATCGTTAGAGGCGTTTTTAAAAAGTTTTGATTTTTCTCGGTTTTTGAGGGTTTTTACAAGGGTAAACTAGGTACCCTTAAAAATAAAAAAATTTGAAAAATTACAACTGATTTTCATACATAAAAATTCTTGTCACTCGAAGGAAACATGAACCTGACGGGAGGTTTAATAAATGGTATGAGTTAAGCTTAGAAAATACACAATAAATTATGAGAAAAACCTGGTATACTTTATTAAGGTTTGAGTTTTTAAAACTATATATTCTTGTTGTGGCCTATCTATCTTTATCACATTTTAATCTTTTAGTACAGACAAAGTTAGAACAACATTTGTATCCATTATAGCTTGAAAAGGATAAAAAATATATAAAATTAAAAACTACATCAAATAGCCAAAGTCTTAATTTTTTATTTAAAATTACTCCCACTTTTACTGAACCTAAAATAAAGCTGAAAAATTGTAGCAGATGAACCACTGCACGATGAATATTTGACCTGCCAGACCCCCGATACTGACAGCCTCTGTCGTCCGCCGCTGAAACTGCTAGGCGGGCACAGGCTTTTGAACATATCCAATGAATAGCATGTATTTATTAAAAGCCTACTATCCGCGGCCAAATCTCATTTCCTCACAATCATCTACCGGAGTCTTGGTCTCACAGGTGCTGAAGTGCAGCAGTGTTTCTTATCCAGTTTTTTACAACGAATACCAGATATTGCTTCTCGCTCTTAGTATGCTTGTAAACACTGCGGAATGTATTCACCCTAAAGAAAAGTCAATAGAAAATCATTAGACATTGAAGTGATATCACTACACTTTGAGATATCACTAATATTTAGTGATATCACTAGACGCCTAATGATATCTAATGACATCATTAGAATGTTTAGTGATATTGATCACTAGACTCACACCATTGTCTAGTGATCTATGTCTTTTTTAGTGATTATGTAATGAGATCATTAGGTACCTATTGATGTCACTAAGAGGTTTAGTGATATCATTAGAGGTGTAGTGAGATCAACATATATCAGTGTTTAGTGATCCTTAGGTGTGTAATGATATCAACAAAATTCTGTACCTCACTAAACCAAGTATTTTATATTTTGATAAATATGAAACTTTTCAATAATAAAATCTACAAATAAAAATTTGAAGATAACATTGATTTACCTATAAATTCTTACGATTGCCGAATTTGTCAATTATATCAAAAAACTTGAATCTAAAATTTCTTAAATTTTAAATTGGGACGATTTAAAAAAAAATTTATTCATAACATAAAATAAAAAATATAGTTTACTCACAAAACTCAATATTATAAGGTAAGAATGCTAAAATAATGTTGTAAACTTATGTATGTAACATGGCACAAATTTGTTAACTGATAGAAAAAATAATTACACCTAAACTTTTTTTGAGGAGCAATTATTTGTTTTAGATCATAAACAATAATATACATTCATAATAATTATAAAATATAAACAGCCACAAACATGTGATATTTTTTGTACGTTATCAAGGGTTTTAAGCTTGAATTTATTCGGACAGTTTATTTTTCAAATTGCAAGAAAAATATTCTATTGTTATTCACATTCAAATTCAAAACTGGCGTTCCATGTCTCTACGTTTTTTCCGAGGCGATGGCCGACGGCTGTGGTTTGTCATCTGTCTCTGTCACATCAACAGTCAACGGTGGAAATTTGAACAAGGATGTTCTAATTGCTGTCTTTAGTTTATCTTCTGCTATTTAACCGTCTGAAAAGTTAGTTTTAATGTTTAATTATGTTCTTTAAATACTGTATTTAAAAAATCTTTTCTTTAACACGTTCTGTGCGCGCGGCAACGATCGTTGCCGCGCCCGCCATTACCCGGGTGCGCGCGTACACGATCGTTGCCGCAATCTCATTGTTGCTTAGATACGTCAGTGTGCTGCCAGCACTTTCCCGATGTAAGTGGTTGCTATCGCGCTCGTGGGGAGGTACTTTTCTTTCATTTTTGGCGGTGTTAGTTTTTAATTTGCGCGTTTCTATGGAAACATATGTTCGTGTAAACATTGTATATTTGTAAATAGTAAATAGTGTTTTGTTAGGTTATAAAAATGGATCTACTTCCCAGTCCTAGTGGTTTAGTGCAAGAGTATGATTCGGACGATTAAAATAACCCCCAAGAACAAGATCTGGATGAGCTACCCTACGAGACCGACGGCGAGTCAGAGGATGAGGACCCCGATTTTGTGATTTTTGGCATACTGAACGAAAGACATCAGGGTGGGCTGGCGGGGTTGTAAATAGTATATTTTTATGTTAGTGTAGTATTTTTATCATGTAAAATCATATAAATATGTTTTTGATTTATATAAGTGAGTTTTTTTTACATATTTGAACAATAAAAGTGCGCCGTTCGGCAAAACGGCGTCGCCAGATGCGGGCGTACACGATCGTGACCGCGAAAATAAAAGGCCGTAAATGCCATTTTTATTGCTCCAAATGGCGTTTCTGCACTGTTTTCCATCAAAAGACATCCAATGCTGAGTAAAAACATAAAAAAATAATTTTAGCATATGCTAATCACTATTGCAGGTATATTCAGCAGTGAACGTGTTAACTAGTTTTTAGTGGACTGCAACAACTTCCAGCGGACTTTCTATGCATTCAGGTGAGTTTAATATTGATTCTACAATAGGCCTGTTGAATATCAATGTAACTCATAAGGTCTACTAAGTTAGTTTAATGGGTCAAGTTTATCCTTCATAATTACAACACCAAATCTTTATGAATAAGTATGTAGGCTAGCTAATAAAGTTGAGGTTAGGTTTTACGGTTTTAGAAATTTTATAGGTTATGTTGTTAGGCAGACCTTACCCTATAATATGCTAGATACTGTACTAAGTTAACTCTCGCTAACTTTAAATTCACGGCTATGCAAATTGTTTTACCATTGACTATATTCACAAAAGTGAATAGCCTAGACTTCTCATCCAATGCTTTGCGCCACCATAAATTGTTTTCAAACACGCCAATTTAATAAGATGTCTGTAGTGTATATGGCCCAATGCTTATGTAATGATCATTATAATGTAAATGTAATGTCAACAAATCGATTTACGAGTTATAAACTTAGAAAGAATTTCTGTACTGTAGCCCAATGTAGTGTTTAACTTTTAATGTGAAATAGGTAGCCTATGATGATAAAGTTATTTTGAGTTAGGTAGTTGATTCATACCTGCGTAGCCTATATTTTTTTAAAAAGATTTTCGACAGACAGGTTTTTTTCAGGGTGAATATTTTAAGAATAATTAGAGATACCGACTTTTCTTGTTTGCAAGAGGTGATGTATTTTGTTGTAGTCTAAAATGTTTCGTTGTCCTGGTACCAGTGGTTTGACTTAGGCCTACAATAGCTTGATAACGTTGGAGATGTGTTTTTCGTCAGGCTGAACCTAAGGGTTTCAGAGTTGAAGGAGCGCTTCTGGAACTCCAAAGTATGCAGTACCAGTTGACAATGGCAAATTGCTTGAAGCGCTCCTGCAACTCTGAAACCTCCAAGTTCCTCCAATGTCTCCAATGAAAACAGGTAAACCTACTGATTGAATAAACAAGCATCTTATTGGGCACTTTCACACTTGATGACATGCCAACGATATGGCAACGACACGATATCGTCGAGCACCAAAATCAATGTTATCTTATGGACCGTTTTCACACTTGACGACACCCTGCAAAAGTGTCGGTATCGTCGTCGTCGATTGGAGCATCCAACGGTGTTGTCACGATATTGTTGGGCAGCAATTCCAATTAGATCTTATAGAAGCATTTCACACTTGCCGATTTGTCGGTGTCGGGTCGTTGACGTTTCGGAGCCCCGGTCGGTCGTTGAGCACACCGTCTTTCCCAAATTAGTCCGGGATGTATTGGTATACAGTACAAGTTAACTTCTTTTTTTAGAATTGTTTTATGATTATAATTTATAACAATATTAATTGTCCTTTCAAGTGACAAATATTATATTTATAAATGGTTTTCTATTTTTATGTGGATTATATTTATCATTGAATTATTTTAATCGAATCAATGTTGCTTAGATTAGTATCTAAATTGAATGCTTTTAAAAATTGAATATACTAAAATAAAATGAAATCAAAATCATGAATTAAGAGTTTTTGTTGTTATGTTATACCTAATATATTTTATAAATACAACAAATGTTGAGATTTTTCAAGAAATTTCTTGGTTATCAGCTTAATTGTCCCAAGAGCCATTACAAAATTTTCAAAGGTTGGAGGAGGGTCTAAGAAAACATACAAATTCACCTACCCCGAAACAGATAGAAAAATTAGGAATGTCAAAACGTATGATAAACATACGTATGATAAATGTAGTATAACCCAACTGTATATTTTGGATAAATATAAACCCTAAATCTCGCAGAAATTCAATCGGCCTACCCACATCTGAGACGACCCGTAGATGTAAGTTTTAATACATCTTTAACATTGGCATCTCGTAAACCTTGAGATACAAAAAACCGGTTAATAGAGCAAAGAAATATCGAATAATAAATTGAATTTAATAAATGATCAAGTCCTCTAATAGCTTTGTTCTGAAGATTGCAACTTTATTTCCAATACTCATAAACAGGCTCTCTCAAAATGTTAAGCAATAGTTTTGGAACAAACTATAAAAAATCTTATGCAAAATCTTAAAATGTCATTGTCTACTGCTGTAAGATTAATGGTTTCCTTGAAACTAAATTTTATTAATTTCACAACATAAAAAAGGATGGAGTCGGTTTTTACAACCGTGAACCATGACGGATCGTTAACCATGTACGAACTTTTTTTAGTTAAAACCTACGTACTAAATAACTTACCATCCCTATTATAAGTAGATCACTACTGAACTAGTTTCAAAGTATTTAATCTCTTTACGAAAAATTGGTTAACCTCATTGGATCCAGGGTCTACGTGTGACTGAAGCTTGGCAATTTTTTAATTTGACGTCTCCGATTTTCTACCTGATTCAAGGACCAATTTCTCTTGTTATAATCCCTCCGATTCGTCCAATTAGTCTGGGATATTGCTGTTTACTCAGGTCTGTTGAGAAATATGTACAAAATTCGGCAAGTATACTTAAAAATTCATTTTAGTTTTATAAATCTGTAATTCTTAAACGCAACCTGTAACGCAACCTAAACGCAATCTGTAATTCTCAACCTTGAACATGATAAAATGATAGGCCTGATAAGTTAAGATTTTATTTGGGTCATTGATTCGTTTTTGAAACAAATTATTATAGTATGTACGTTTGAGGTAACATACTTCAATCAATGGATGGACTCAGAATCGTCTACTTATACTACTTATTTTTCTTTTTAGTTCAAGAAGAAAAAGTAAGTAAAAGCGAATGTTGGACTCTGCCAGCTTCAACATAGTAATTTTATTTTTTTAAGCAATATTGTGACGTTGTCATGTTGTCGTGTCGTGTCATCAAGTGTGAAAGCGGAAAAATTTACCGGTGCCCTGTCGTTGTCGTCTTGGTGTCGTGTCGTTACCGTGTCGTCGTCAAGTGTGAAAGGGCCCATTTATGTTTCTTTTTTAAATCTGTTTTAACATTTAAAGTGGAATTAGTCGCCTCATTATACCTATTAATCCTAATATTCATTGATTGTGTTGGTTTCAGATCTCTGCCAAAGAACTTGGAAACCTAAGAATCAACTGGAATTCAGCTAAAGCAATAGATTCACATTATGGGAGAAACTACGGTACTGTTAAGTTCTGACTGTGTCTTTGGTACAAATGGACTGATATCACTGGTGTATAAAACATAGCCTACTTATCAAACTTTCTGTATTCAGAATCTTCATGATGCTATTATGAAGTATATTGAATTTTTAAAGTAATTTTAATGATTTCTCTATGCGTTCGAGTTTAGCTATAGGATTTCACAGATACTCTATGATACCCCTTATCATTGATTATAGGATTTTTAAATTAGTTCCATTATGTATTATAAAGGAATTTCTATAGCAGTATTAGGCCTAAAGTATTATACATTTTTTTTAAAAATACTTTAAATGAAACATCTAAGTATGCGTTTGAATTAATGCATAAGACCTGATATCATACAATGGAATCTTCTTATGATTCCCTATAGTATGATTAGGTATAGGTTTTCATATAATACCATGATCATTTTTGTTTCATGTTTTTCAAAATGTTCATGTTCATACGGTTTTTGTTTAAAATATTTTTACTTTTATCCTAGGCTCGGCTGACGATTTGACTTTTTAACTCAAATTAAAACCCATTAAAAGATTATCTTTGAGCAAATATTTTCACCTAAACCTGATAATCAAAGATTGGTTTCAGAGAACACTTGACATTTGGTGCTCTGCAACGTATCCCACAATTTAAACCAAACCGGTTAGGATTTAGTGACATCTAATGATGATTGTTGATAACTAAGCAGAAAATCATTAGACATCATAAAATATCACTAGACATCACCACAGTATCTAGTGATATCAATCACTAAATTCCACCGGCGTAGTGATACATAGTGACAATTGGGCCAACTAGACATAGTACCTAGTGATATCAATCACCAGACTAAACCTGCGTAGTGATACGTAGTGACAATTGGGCCAACTAGACATCATTACAGTACCTAGTGATATTAATCTTTACGTTATGTAGTGATGTCTAATGATCTTAAATCACTAAGCAGTCTAGTGATTTCTAGTTGGCCCAATTGCCACTACATATTTTTTAGTGATTTTCTATTGACTTTTTCACTAGGGCAGAAAGTTTCAGTAACGTCCACTGGGACTGACCCTTTCGCCCCCTTTTAACAACTAACACTGTGGTATCTGATGATAAAAAGTCGATATTTTTAAAAATTAAATAACAAGGGACAAGGGATTTTTTTACATTTTTTTTTAACTGTTTTTTATCTTGAGAACGAAAACAGATAGGCCGCATTAAAAAATGGATTGTGTCACATGGTGTTTAATTCATAAAGTTACCTACTTTTAAATGATGGATCACAACCCTACAAAAAAAAATAATAATATCTATTACAATATGGCGGATCCAAGAGAGCAGCTAAAAATGTAAACCACATCAAAAAGAAAAATAAACTAATCAGTGATGTTAAGGGTGGTTGGGAGTCAATATCTCAAGAAATGCAAACAAAATTGGGGGGGAGCAAACCCTGTAGATTTACCTTGGTGTCAATTTTTACAATTTTAGTCAAAATCTGAGAAAGCAATTGTATGAGTGGGTTGATTTGATACAGAATGACCCAGGAGCATTACTTAACATTTTTGGACCCTAATACTCATAAAATTATAACACCAAGTGTACAATTGGCTTTATTTTTTAAATTCGCTTGACCTCACATTAACCGGCTTCGCGCAGAACTAGTTTTATTAATTTTGTAAGTTATGGTCAAATAAAGCTACAGTTATGCTAGTATTAAGGAATTTCAAACGATTCAAGTACAAGGGTACAATATATGACAACAAATTGACCCTGCACTGAGAAAACCAGTAAAATTAAAGAAATAACATTAGACAGTGCTCCTACCTTTGTTGTTGGTTCCTCCGTTGGAAGGTCCTGGCCTCGACATCATCACCACTTCCCCACTCTCATCCACACTCATCTGTCCATCGCCCTCCCCATCCCCAGGTTCACGTTTCACACTCGCGCTCTTCGCACTCGGAGACCCCACACTTGTGCCCGACAACCGATCACTGCTTTCACTCAACGATATCTTGGACATACTGTCACCCTCCCCATCGTCCCCGTGTTTGTTACGTTTCCGTTTTCTCGGACCCGGTGAACTCCCTCCTTCTCCCGGCGGACCAGGACTTGGAGGATCTTCGTTCGCCGAAGTCGTTGATGTACTCGAAGGCGGGCGGTTTGGCTGTAATCCGTTGCCTTCATCACTTCCCGCATCTGTCAGTCCTTTAATCTGTAATGTCTCTGCCGCTTTCAGAAAAGTAGAGAGTTGTTCTTGCGAGATGTTCACTTCTCCCCGGTACATATAGTCGAGCATCGCTTTAAGCTCGTCAAACTTCACATCTTTTAAGATGATGATCGGATGTTTGTCGTAATGTTGGCTCAGGAGCATCTGGAACAAAGATTAGGGATAGTTAGTTAAAGAAAAAAGATAATTAGATAAAATAGCCTGTAGGTCTAATAAGTAGGCCTAGTAAGGAAAATATTTCACACCAAAACTTTTGGCTATGACACTTGTGCCACTCCCACCCCTATATAGGACTAGTCATAATCAAAACTCTAACATATAAAATCAGATTAATTAAAATTTTATTTTGCCATCAAACGAACATTACAGAGCAATAGGCCATGCCATGTTTAACAATATATATATATATATATATATATATATATATATATATATATATATATATATATATATTTTAATTTTTAGTGTTAGGACTAACCAAAGTATAATCAGGGTTCCCAAACGTCCCGGATTTTAAGGGACAGTCCCTTATTTAGTAAATTTGTCCCGCGTCCCGGAGAGGAGTCACCCGGGACGGTAAATGTCCCGTATTTGGCCGAAATCAGCCGATCAGCCATTTACTCCAAGGACATAACTTAAATTTAGTTATGATGCAAGTTAGAATCTAACCTCAAAATTACAAAAGTTTTGCTCATCATGCATAACGATCGCTGTGGCATGTGTCTGCCACCCTTATCATTGTATTATGAGTGTTATTAGTAATTTTTCTGGACCTTCTTGTGGTTTAAATCTCGGAAAAACTCTCTGTCTGCACGCCGCACGAACGGCAAACTCATCTCGGACCTCGCCAAGTCGTCGCCGCGTCACCGGGTTGATACATGGTTGATAGGCCAAAGCTATTTTTATCACAACAGGTTCTCATTTACAGTAGGTAGCTAAAGTGTTATAGTTACATATATGTATTAGTGTGATTGTGTTGTGACATATCGTTTTAAAATTAACCTCTTGGTGTCGTAGTTTTCAAAATACAAACAAACTAAAATATGAACAGTGTAAAATATTCAAACATAAAAAATTACCATAATTTTTGCATTTACCGTTTATAGGCATTGTTTGAAAAGTGTTTATTGTTGGATAAATGAGCATTAATATTGAGTAGGTCTAAGATTTTGAAATAACATAAAATAAATAGTATATACCTTTATTCAGTATTGAGTGCCAGTGTTGGTATTTTTTTACCAAGGATTTAAAAATATTTTATTCTTAATATTTAGAAACTTTAGAAACGCCCAGAACAGCACTTAAATAGTATTTAAACACTCATTGGCAGGATAATTTAAACGCGAATTATCAAAGCATTTTTAATTTTCAACCGCACGATATCGGGTTCAGAAGTACCGATTCAGAAAGTTTGGATTACAAAACCCCGCCCGTCCCTTATTTTAGGGTGTTTTATTTGGCAACCCTGAGTATAATGTAATTCATAATAATGTTAAACATGGCATGGCCTATTGCTCTGTAATGTTCGTTTGATGGCAAAATAAAATTTTAATTAATCTGATTTTATATGTTAGAGTTTTGATTATAACTAGTCCTGTATAGGGGTGGGAGTGGCAAAACTGAGGGAATGCAAAGAAGAAGAGAAGGAGACCAAATTTACCAGTGAAAATATCATTTTTTTAGTTTTAAAAGAAATATAGACCTACTGTACTGTTGATTGATTTCATTCCAACGTCAGCAAACATAAAAGTCTTTGTAAAAACTTTAAGTCATCACTGTCAAAGTGTTTACTTCAAAGTAAAATATGTACATACAGATTAAATATTTGCTAGAACTACTGTGACTGTTATGGATACTGCACATTCAATGCAAAGTACAAATCTAAACCCAAAATTTTAGTTAAGATAGCAAAGACAGTCCTAATTATTTAGCAAAGTAGGCCTTTTGGTTGCCTTTGAAGTTAACCCCAAATAAGAATTATGTTGGTTTTTAAACACTGACTTTTATAACCATTTTTTTTTTTTTTTTTTTTTTTTTTTTTTTTTTTGAGTTTATCTACGCCAGAGGCATTTTTTAACGTTTTGACGGGGAACGGTCCAAACCCCAGTCTTGTTACTATCTAACATCGACCAGTTGTTAGAAAGCATCATTAATTAATAGCCCAATGACAAATGGCAACTGGGTCCGGAATCGATCCTTTAAAAAGCTACCAACTTTTCTCAGGATCAAACCGGCAACCTTTGGATTCAAAGGCGAGCACTATAACCACTCAGCTACCCAGCCAGTTAATATTTTATGGATTATCATTGATGGAATTTATAGCAAAGTGTGTTATGATTTAACAAAACCTAATGTGGGTCCCCAAATCTTAACCTATGTAAAACGTGACATAGCCTTTTACTCTGTAATGTTATCTTGATAAAACAAAATCTTAATGATTCAGAGAGTTACTGTAAAAGGGTAGAATTGTGAGTAGGAATGTATGTAAGAGGGGGGGGGAGGCGAAATCAAGGTAGTGTCGAGAAAGCAGGCACAATAGCAAACTACTATGAAAAACAATTTTTTTGTTTTAAAATAAAATTCTTAACATAGACTTTTAATGATGGACGAACAGAGGCCACATGTCAGCATAAATGTTTATAAAACCCTTAGATATCAGGGTTAGGGTGTTTACAATTTCTAAGAAGTATGAGATATAAACTTACTTACAGATTTAACATTTGCAAGAACTAATTTAGTGATTTATTTCGACCAACATGTTCGAGCGTTAGTTCATGATCACGCTCTATAAATGATTTTTAAAAACACCAAATCAACACCTAAACGAACACCTAGTGTATGTTTTATGTAAAATTTGTTGACTTGGCCGCAACCAGTGCGGCAATATAGACAATTGTCAATACTGTAATTGTAAATGGCAAATCAAGATTTAGATTTAGATTTTGAATCTTGGTAAATACTTTAAATAATTATAGGCTACATAACATATGGTTTTTGTCAGCTGCCTCTTCTTTTCTATACTTATTTAATACGCTAAGGGTTTTTTTTGTCTTGAGAACTCCTCCTACAATTTTCAACCGATTTTCAATTTTTTGGTGTCGTTGGATAGGGCTTGTCTGTAGTTGTTTCCGCCAAAAACTGATGAGAATCGGACTGAAAATAAAGGTGCTATTTACCGTTGAAATCTTCAAAATTTTCCATTTAAATAACATTGGGATTAAATAAAGCATGTTAAACATCTGTTAATAATCAGCTGTAAATACGTGTAGTTTTGGCGATTAAAGATATTCACAATATTGGATTGGTCGGATGTCATTGATTTAGAGCTAAAAGTAACTTTTGTATCGTATTAAAATAAATTGCTCGATTTCGAGCAACACATATACTAGTTTCATATTATTTGTTCATTTCTGATACAGTATATACAGGGTGTCCCGGAACTCTCTGGAACCCTTTCAGCGAATTTCGCTATAGGGAATACGCTAAACGGTAGTAGCCATGGTAAGACCTAAGTAGGGGACCATGTTACTTTTTCATTTTGAGGTTCCCAGAAACCAAAAACACCATTCGTTCATAGTCATACATATATATGTGTCAGCAGTACTGATAACTTTTGACAGGGACCTCATATTTTGATTAAATTCAGTACAAAGGTATAAGAGCAGATCTATTTTCATGAATTCGCGAAAAAGCTTGATTGGGGTATGGGAGGATTCATGGGGTTTCAAAGGAATAAAAATGGGGTTTTGGCATTTTTGGACCTCAATTTTAGCGAATTTTCCTATCTAGGGAATACGCTATTACGGTAGTAGCCATGGTAAGACCTAAGCCCGGGACCACTTTACTTTTTCATTTTGAGGTCCCCAGAAGCCAAAAACACCATTCGTTCATTTTCATATATATATATATATATATATATATATATATATATATATATATATATATATATATATATATATATATATATATATATATATATATATATATATATATATATATATATATATATCTACAGGGTGTCTCTGAACTCTCTACCGACCTTTTCAGGTATTATTCCTGGACCAAAGACAAGTCAAAATATCAGTTTTAAATTGTCCGAAAGTCTTTAGTTACTCTCACAGCCGCCATTTTGTTTTTTTCACATAATAATTTTTATTTCCGTAACGGATGGTTGTATTCAGTTCATATTTGGTATTTATCTTTATCATACCAATGTACATTTTCAAGACAAAAATTATTTTTTTCCACTATATATTTTCAAAATGGCGGCAATTTTAAATTTTCAAACTGAAATATCTCAAAATCGGTAAATTTTATAAAAATTTTACAAGACACAAAAAAGTTGAGAAATTAAATTATCTAACCAATGGTACCAAGTTTGTAAGAATATGACAACAAATAACGGAGTTATTGCGATTTTATCCATGGAAAACATTGATTTTTATTGATTTTACAGCCTTGATACCTTATCTATATATTATATATATAAGCGAAATCCCACTCACTGACTCATCACGAAATCTCAGGAACTACCAAACAGATTTACTTGAAACTTTGAAAATAGGTTCGTCTTGCCTCCTAGGTGCTCACTAAGAAACGATTTTGCAAAATTCCTACAGGGCTCCGCCCGACACGTCTTCGAAACATTTTTGTATTGGAACATATGAAAACATTAAAATATAATATTAATTTTGTTAACAGCTGTTCTCATTCAATTTATTGAGGGAAGATTAGTATAAAAATCTAGAGGATAATTCCCTTACGAATTCTACATTTTGCGGCTATTGAGCTTAGCGACAAAGCTAAATCTGACGAAGAGTGATTAGTGACTGACTTATCATGAAATCTCAGTAACTACCAAACGTATTTACTTGAAACTTTAAACACAGGTTCGTCTTGCCTCTAAGGTACTCACTAAGATACGATTTTAGAAAATTCCTTCAGGGCTCCGCCCCACAGGCCATCGATGTTTCAATATAATGTTATCCGCATGGTCAAATTTAAATACAAATTAGGAAACCTGCAGGGTTGAAATTTGGAGTGATCTCTTTTTTCTTGGATGCTAAAAAAGTGCTTTAAACATCCCTTTAGGGCTCCGCCCCACAAAAGCCCACAGTTACTGTATAGCCTACGTGTTGAAATTTGACATGGACGATTCTCTTTGCTTATAGATACTTATTAAGAAACTGTTTTGCAAATATAGTTTTTGAAGCACTTTAGGGCTTCACCCCACTGGACTTGAGGATTCCTTTAGGGCCTCCGAGGTTTAAAATTGACATGGACGTTTCTCTTTGCTCATGGGTGCCCCCTCAGAAACTGTTTTGCAAATATAATTTTTGAAGCACTTTAGGGCTCCGCCCCACTGGACTTCAGATTTAATTAATTTAGCGACTCCAGGGTTGAAATTTGACACGGACGTTTCTTTTGGCTCATGGGTGGCTCCCTAAGAAACGGTTTTGCAAATATTGTTTTCAAAGTTCCTTAGGGCTCCACCCCACAGGACTTCAAAATTACTTTTGGGCCTCCGGGGTTCAAATTTGAATCAGACGTTCCTCTTTGCTCATAGTTACTGACTAAGAAATAATTTTGCATATTTCCTTAGGGCTCCACCCCATAGAACCTCAAGATTACCATAGATCCTAGAGGGTTGTTGTTGTTGTTATAACTACTTTTGGGCCTCCGGGGTTAAAATATGAATCGGATGTTCCTCTGCTCATAGTTACTGACTAAAAAAGTGTTTTGTAAATATAGTTTTTTAAATTCTTTAGGGCTCCACCCCACAGGTCTTGAAAATTACTCTAGGGCCCACGGGGTTGAAATTTGACGCGTACGTTCCTCTTTGTCATAGGTGCTCACTAAAAAATAATTTTCAAATTTCCTTTAGGGCTCTGCCCATAGAACCTCAGAATTACCATGGATAGGGGGTATAAATTTAACGTGGATGTTCCGTTTTGCTAACAGGTGCTCATTACAAAATGGTTTTGTAAATATAGTTTTTGAAGTTCTTAGGGCTCCACCCCCAACTGACTTCAAAATTAGTCAAGGGCCAACGGGTTTTAAATTTAACATGGACGTTCCTCTTTGCTCATAGGTGATCAATAAGAAACAATTTTGCAAATTTCCTTTAGGGCTCCTCCCCACAAATTCTCAAAACTACCATAGATCTTACGGGTTGAAGTTTAATGTAAACGTTCCGTTTTGCCAATAGGTGTTCACTAAGAAATAGTTTTGCAAATATAGTTTTTGATGTTCTTTAGGGCTCCGCCCCACATGGCTTCAGAATGACTGTAGGGCCTACGGGGTTAAAATTTGACATGGTCGTTCCTATTTGCTCAAAGGTTCTCAGGACCTTTTCTATTTAAGAAACCTTTACTCACTAAGAACAGGTTTTGCGAAATACCTTCAGAGCTCCACTCACACTACTTCATTGTTTCAATGTCATTCTTAAGGAAATAGATTTGGTTGCTCTTTAAAATCATTTTATTACCTATAAAATATATTCAATCACGGGCGAAGCCGTGACGGGCAACAGCTAGTTAAAATTATAAAATCTACTTACGTAGTAGCCTGTAGGTATCAAATTGTTGGTAGATTATTATCATGCCGAACATGTATCTGGGTTACTCGCAGAATTATACCTACAGAGTTTTGAAACAAATGAAATATTGTGTGGTAAAAATCCGTATCATAAAAAAATGTTATTTTACAAAAGATAGGCTATGTGGATGATTGTTTTGTGGTGTTCAAGGGCACTACGAGGCAAGCTGATATGTTACTTAATTACCGTATCTTAATGGCGTACACGGTTCTATCAAATTTAAGTTGGAAGTGGAAGAAAATAATACAATTAATTTCCTGGACATAAAGATACACAAAATTGAGAATGAAATTGAATTTGGAATTTTTAGAAAACCTACTCAGACAGATCTAGTGATACCATATGGTTCAAATCACCCCCAACAATACAAAATAGCTTCGTTTTGAGCCATGGTTAATAGATTATTAACCTATAATCTTGCAACAGTAGAATATGAGAAGGAGAAGAAAATTATAAAACAGATAGCCTTTAACAATGGATATGAACCCGGCATGATCGATAATTTGATTAGGAAAACAAAATTTAGAATGTTAAATAAAAATCCTAATCAGAAACAAGAAAATAAAAAATTTGTTCCCTTCAGATATATTAACAAACATAGTGAAAAAATTGGCAGAATTTTAAAGAAAAATTCAATTTTTCCTGGTTATAAAATAAATAAATGTACCTCACTACACCGTAAAAAGAACCAGGTAGGTGGATGAAACCCATGCTAAAGGTGTGTACATGATAGAGTGCAATGGTGGTGTAAATTGTAGTAAGAAATACATTGGTTACACAAATAGAAATTTTTCTGACAGATTTTAAGGAACATAATGCCGTAAAGCAAAACAACCCTTCATCAAAAGTTGCCCAGCATTTAAAAGAAAATATTGGCCATAAAATAAATTTTAAAAACTCCTTAAAAGTGTTAAAAAAGTGCAATGATGGGAGAAAAGCTCAAATATGGGAAGAATATTTTATTTATAACAATATAATTACACACGGCAAGGATAGTTTATTGAACAAAAAAGAAGACTTCACGGATAAAATCACTTTCCAAATATACAACAGGTTGGGTAATTGTAATGAACCAAATGTCATTCAGTCAGCTGATAACTAAGGCAGTGACGTATCATGAACTTTGAGACCCTTCCACAATCAGTAGGCCTACGGTGACCGGTTGGTGAACTTGACATGTCTGTGATTTACCTAGTACGCCGATATCGGTATTTTAATTATATGTTTGTGAGTTTTAAATGTAGTGTTATGTACCTAACTTACTTGAAGTAACTTAACCAGTAAATCAGATGATCAATTACACTAAAAGGAAATAGCAATTTAAAAAGTACACATTATACGTTTTGCAAAATCTGCCTAGCGCTCCACTCGATGACCACGGATGGTGTTTTTCTTTTGAGTATCGACGGCAGTGACTCGTTGTTTTATTAAGTTACACAGCCAATTAATTTTGATTGAAACAAATACAGTGAGTAACTTAAGTTACTTTTGTAGGCCCATTGGCTTTGTTCATTGATAACGTATAAATAAATGTTGTTTTAAAACTACACTTGGGTAGGCCTAGGCCTATTTTATTAAAAAACAAAAAATTATAGCATTTCAGAATGTTTAAGAGGCGGCAGGAGTCAGGCCAAAAACCGTCTATACGCGTCGCCTGCAACCAAGCGTTTCGCAACCCGCACTAGGCTACATATTCTTCCTAAACGACTGGCGACAACTTGACAACTGTTAGCATGAACACCTGTGAGCGAGATAACACCAGATAACGCGTACTGTGTGGCAGGCCCAGGCCCCAGAGAAGTCCAACACTGAATTTCCTGGCAATTTAAGTATTTTCTCTTTTAAGGTTAACTAAGAAATTAATACTAAATTTTGGTCGAAAAAACACCAAAGCGCATATTTAGTAAAATATGTATTTTCGGTTCACAATTAATAGTTTTCATTTAAATTTTAATAGTTTAAAATATTTATAAGCTTATTTAATTTTTGAATTTAAAAAAGTTAATTTATATAAAACTATTGTCACTGTTTTAACACCATGATTTTCATAGTATTAAAATTAAAATTTTAAAAAGAAAAATCAGTTAATAAAAAATTGTATTTATTTTTGTATTTACAAGTTAGTTTTAAGGTGAGCACTTCATTTCCTAAGTTGAAACCAAGTCTCTTAATTAACTTAATTCTTAAGGGAGAAAAAACATATATCTAAGCCTAATTTTACGTGGCAAATTATTAGCTGATATTTAATTTTGTATTTCAAAGCAATTTTTCGTCAATTTTAGTTATGCAGTTGTCGTAGATTAAATCATCGTTTGTATTGTGAGTTCGCCGTTTTTGTCTTTTTTCCCACCGAGTTCATTTTTTTGGTTTAGTATTGCTTCCTCTGCCTGGGATCATACTCTTCGCAGACGAGGGGCATTTCATCTCCACTAAACTATCATCGTCAATAAGGCCATCAGGAGAAGCCCCAAGGAATGGCTTTTCAGCATCAATAAACAAGGAGCATGGTTCAATACTTATATTGAGTGCAGAAGCTATAAATGTATTGCCTTGCTATTCATTGGTTAGGCCTAGTATTGCCTCCCATTGGCCATTGTATCTCGAAACTAGTCGGAGCTAACTAAATTCAGCTTGTTTTGCATCTTATGGGGCCCCGTTTGATATGAGAAACCATAATTGATCACGCCGGAAATAAAGGTTTATTACACAATTCTGTTAAATTCTTAAGTTATAACTGCTTTATTACAGTAGTACTTTTTAACAATGCAATGCTACTAATGCTAAAAGTTTTAATTGTCAAAGGCTATTTTTATAAACAAGAAAGCACTGTGTGTGAGTTCAATCGTATAGCAGTAACCAACGTTTTTTAAATAAAAGTTTTAAATCAATTTTTTTAAAAATATTTTTTAACTCTTTTCTGATAATGGACTTTGATTATTAACTCTAAGAATTCAACACAAAAATTCAAATTTTCAAAGACAGTCATAAGACTACGACACTGGTGACAATGTTTAAAAAGAAGCACAGTTTGACATTTACACTGATCTAATATTTTTCGTTGATATAAATATTTTTCATTGTTTTGATAGGCTACATATCATGATAATACTGATGAAATATATATTTTACAGTTATACTATATACTAACCCTGTGTAGCACAAAGTAATAATACTTTGCTTACTTTGCTAATAATAAGGAGGATTTCAATTAGAGTTATTAATGCATCTAATAGACAATTCTACGCATGTTTGTACTTAAATCGCCACACTCATGCTACACGTTTAACTACCGCTAACCTACTTCAATGAAGTAAATAATAAAAAAATGTTATGATAGTGCTGTTGTATGCAGCTGATTAGTAAAAAAATATTAATGAATATAAAATATTTTTTTAAGTTTTATAATATTAAATGAAGGAATATGAAACTTTCCATGGGCAAATAAGCAAATTGAGTAAATTTACCAACATTTAGGCCTAAAACATTTCCTTAACATTTTACAGTCGGGGTCACCGTAATTTTATTTTTATTTTTTATGTAGGTATATAAAACTTATTATTGAAGATTATTTTTAATAACCTAGGGCAAGGTCGTATTCATTGGATGTCAAAGATTAGGATTATTGAAACACGTATTTATTCAATCATAAGCCCACCATATCGTGATACTGTACTCCGTAACGCATCTCATAAAAAGCAATAGTTACATACAATACATTTTATTAGTTTTTACATTAATAAAAAGTAAAAATGTAATGTAAAGAAGTAAGACTCTTAAAACATTACTTCTTATTTTTCAAAAGCCTAAAATTTCACAATTCAGCCGGCATGTATCTTTTTATCTTAATTGAAAAGAACTTCTTAAGATGACTCGTAATATTAATGTATGAATGTATGTAAACTTCGAAATAGATCGTACAAATATTTAAACGATCGCACTGCTTTGCTGACACTGTGGTGGCGCTACACGTCGGATAAACCGTGAACTGTTTGGTCCCACCAAGCATCACGATCGAGCGCTCTTGTTGCAATGCAATTTTTAATCTGAACGAATCGCTAAAAAGCTTTTAGCGAATTTCCCATAGGGAATAAAGCTATTACCGTAGGTCTCATGGTAAGACCTAGGTCCGGGACCATCTTACTTTTTTGTTTTGAGGTGCCCAGAGACCAAAAATAATAGTCATTAAAATTTATATATATATTTTATGTATATATATATAAATTTTAATGACTATTAAATATATTTATATATATATATATATATATATATAAATAAATAATATATATATATTTATTTATATATATATTACACGCTGTTCAGCAACATAATGTTGAGTTTGAGGATTGTTTTGATCTTAAGGCTATCCACAAAATCAAAAGAGTCTACAGCAAAGATGTCAATGAAATGAACTTAAGAACATACGAATAGGCACATCAGTTAGTCTTAAGAACAAAACAACCATATGGACTCAACTTTCGTTGATCAGGTAAACTTTCCTGTCTTATATTTTTCAAAATTATTCAATAGTTTTATTTCACATCAAATCTGTCCCTAAACCAAAAATGTCATTTTATCTTACAGCTGATCCATTGTTTTGTTTATGTTTCAATCAACACAAACCTCTCACCTTTTGTGCTTGAAAAAGATAATAAATCGAAATATTGTACAAAAATGGGTGTAATTCTTTCAGAATATATATATATATATTATAAACTAGAACTAGATTATAATTTATATATATATATATATATATATATATATATATATATATATATATATATATATATATTCCCTATGGGAAATTCGCTAAAAGCCTTTTAGCGATTCGTTCAGATTAAAAATTGCATTGCAACAAGAGCGCTTGATCGTGATGCCCGGGGGGACCAAACAGTTCACGGTTTATCCGACGTGTAGCGCCACCACAGTGTCGGCAAAGCAATATATGATAATATATGTGAATATAACTTATGTTAATTTATAATTTTCACCAATGAGGGCTACTTTGATTGTTATTAAAGTTAAAAGAATAAACCTCAGTACCCTTGGGAATATCATTTTATTAACACTTACACGTGTTTCGGACATTACATGCCATGTTCACAGTGTAAAGTACATAACCTTAAAATAAAATTCTTAATATTAATTAATTAATTAAACATATGATACATCTTAAATTTTAAACTCTTTTGGTTCAATTTCTTATTTCTAATATTTTGTCGAATACTAGGTTTTTCTTTTGTACCTGCATGGTGTTTAATAATTTTTTAACATCATTTTTACTGTGTATATAAATTTGGAATTCTTCTTTGGTATTTAATTTTTCTCCTTTGTTTTCAAACTCTAGGATTTCCATTGTTTTTTCTATGCTTGAGTAGCTATGCGCAGTCTGGAGTATGTGTTCTGCATAAGCCGAACGTTGGCTGGTCATGTTATTGGATTTGATAGCTTGTACATGTTCTTTAAACCTTGACTGGAAGCTGGGTCCAGTTTGACCAATATAAAACTTTTCACATTCATTGCAGTTTATTTTATATACTCCAGATCTGTCATACTTGTCAATTTGTCTTTTAGATTTTGTTTTCTTTTGAATAAGATTAAAAGTATTGTTTCATGTCTTAGATCCCAGTTTAAATTTTGATTGATGAAACGTTTTTCTTGTGGTTTTTTGTAATCTCGAACTAAATGAAAAAGCAAAATCAAAATAATGAAGAAGATATCGCACCCTGATATCAAATCATGATTTCATTCCATTTGAAAAAGTCCAAAACCTGACAAATATTGAATTTGATCAAGATGAAATTGGCATGTTATCAAAGGCACTTAAATATAATATATAATAAATATAATATTTTAGGGGGTTTTGTACCCCAAAAATGGTTTTTTGCATTTTTCATATGTAATTTTTAAAAATTTTAAATTTTTTATTTTCACCATTGGATTTAGCTAAAAAAAACACACAATTTAGTATTTTGAAGCTTTATTCTATCTCCATTGGTTACCGAGATATAAAAAAGTCTAAAGACAGTACATTGTATTTTTGGGCTAAAATGTTAATCTTATGGAGAATAACGAAAAGTTAATATTCCACTTATTAACCAATATTTTTGGATGAAACTTGGTATTAGCTTCATTTGGTTAAGATTCATCCATTTATGGTAAAAAATCTTGGTTTTTGTGCTTATCATTGCAGCAAACCTGCATACTCTTTTTCCATGTTATTCATTATGGAAAATAGGCAAACTCGTTTATTTATGGACACATGTAGATGAAACTTGGTGTATGGCTTCATATGGTCGAAATAAATTTTTTTATGCTAAAAACCTACTTTTAGTGTTCCCCATGGCAGCATACCTTTCTGCATACTCTTTCCCTAAGATATTTATCTTAAGGAGAATAGACATTCATTTCCCTATTTATGAGCACGGTATGAAATTTTGTTTACAGGTTTAGCTGGTCAAAATTAATATTACTAATTTGGAAATTTGGATATT
This sequence comes from Neoaliturus tenellus, assembly GCA_030545055.2. Taxonomy (NCBI): domain Eukaryota; kingdom Metazoa; phylum Arthropoda; class Insecta; order Hemiptera; family Cicadellidae; genus Neoaliturus; species Neoaliturus tenellus. The sequence continues at coordinate 36,672,090 of CM061532.1, forward strand.
AAATATTTAATATATATTAAGTATAAGTATATTAAATAATTTAATGTATATTAAATATTTAATATATATTATGTAAATAATTTAATAAATATCATTAAATAATAAAATATTATTACATAATATATTAATTATATATTAAATAATTTAATGTATATTAAATATTTAATATATATTATATATAATATACTCTCCCAAATTCCAAAATTCGCTGAGTAAGCAGGTCTGCTGCCACAGAGGGTATTTAATACCTATAATAAAATGGAAAAACGCAACTTTTTGATGAATATTTAAATTTAATATCAGTCTAGAGGGAAAAATTTTACAATGAATAATAACGATTGTACAATGGAACTAGTTTCGTGAAATCATTTTGGAAAATTTTATTTCCTATTTAAAAAAAATAAAATATTTACTCTACGGCTTATTTTACTTATTTATATCATCGGCATATTGCTGATGACATAAAATATGCTGAGGTACATATAAAAATCTTAGTTTATTAAAGATTTCATATAATTTTCTTCCTTGTAAAAAATGCGAGAACATTAAATATGCCCGATGTTAAATGAACACAGTAGCAGTGAGCATTATCTGAGTCCTGCCCCCTCTTAAAAGTCTTTGCTTTGCTTTAGAAGATTTGAAGCTTAGGTAATTCTTGAGTTTAGCTACAACCATCAGAAAATAGAAATTTTTATTTTTTCAAAATGTCGGAAATTTTACGCTGATTCAAAAAATGATAGTTTTTTCTTGCGGAAAAACACAGAAGATCACGGGAAAAAAAATTAACAACTTTTTGTTCTGAAATTCCGGTACGTCATGTGGGTATTTAAAATAACCGAGATATCGAGCTGATTAAGAATAGCCTAGGCTATGTAAAATTTATGTTAGATCTGAATTTTAAATAAGCCGGGTAATCTGAAAAAACGTCAGAAAAGCCATCACGCGAACTATTTTAAAAGTATGTCATGTGGGTACTCGAAAGACATGGAATTTTATGTAGAATACAAATATGCATACTGTATATTATTTAAATAGAACAAACTAGTAGGCCTAATAGAATAAAGAGAAAAAAAACACTCAAGTTTATAAATAAAATTAAAACACACTGAAACTTACATAAATTAACCACTAACAATGTTTCAAATGGTTTTTATTGATTACTACCTTAAACTATTAGGCACTACAATATACGTAAATACTAACTTACATCACATATAATCTTAAATAACACTAACTAACATAACCTAACTAACCTAACCTAACCTAACCTAACCCAACCTAACCTAACTATCATATGTGAGTCATAACAAGCAAAGTTTTATGTAGAATACGAATATATTATTAGGCCTAATGAAATAAAATACACCAAGTTAATAAGTTTTACTCACATGATCGTTAGTTGTTAGGTTAGGTTAGGTGTTATTTTAGATTCAAAGTATAGTACTGCATATTACCTACTGTAAGTTAGGCTATATAAGTATTACATCAAGAACAACAATTTGAAACATTGTTAGTGGTTCATTAAGGCTATGTAAGTTTCAGTGTGGTTTTATTTTATTTTTAAGCCATATAGGTATATTTTTCTCTTTTTTCACTACTAGTTGGTTGTATTCAATTAATATATACATATTTGTATTCAACATAAAATTCAGCGTCTTTTGAGTACCCACATGATATACTTTTAAATAGTTCATCTGATGGATTTTCCTACCTTTTTTTCGGCTTAACAAAATACGGCTTTAATCGGATCAAAATAATTCTTACATATTCTTGATCAGCGTAACATCCTGGTTAATTTGAATACCCACTTGACGTAGGCCTATTTCAGAATAAAAATTTCATTTCCGGTTTTCCAATTTTCCGGGATTTTACAAGCTTTTACGTGGAAAAAACTATCATTTTAGGAATCAGCGTAAAATTTCCGACATTTTGAAAAATAATTCCAATTTCCGATGGTCGTAGCTAAACTCAAGATTTACCGAATCATAGGCCTATTAGAGATTGAGAATCTTTTTTCAGAATGTTTCATGTTTCATGTTCATGTTCATTTCTTATGTGGTATACCACGACTCCAATACTCAGACTACCCTGATACAGCCTATAGATCATGAAACACGATATCTTCGATCAGAAGATTAATCTCAATAGGTACTTCCAATTATAATTTTAGTTGTTATTATCTGAGAAAAACTGATCTCTAAATGAACAACTTTATTCAACTATAATAGGCTATAACCTAAATTCATAAATTTAATGGTTAAGATACAAAAAAATCCACCTCAAGAACAATCATTTCATATTTATTACTTACTTACGGTATTATTTATCATTGTTAACTTAACTGTATTTATTTTTATTATCTTATTTATTTATTATTTTATTAGCCTAGGCCTATTCTTATTTAAATTAGGCCCTATTTATTATTTCATGTTTTATTCCACAATGTTTATGTTTTTGCTTTGCTTTAGAAGCTTATTAGAGATTGGAATAGGCCTATTTTTGCAAATCTAGTGTCATAACACAACTAAGGCTAACCTATAAATTAAGTTACAAGTAAACATGACACGTAGGCCTACAAGTAAAAAGATCAACGTTTGCAATGTACATAAGGTCAATAGGCTAGGCCTATTTATTAATTACAATTTTTAATTCCAGCTTTACTGTACGGTCCACTTTTAATCATATTATTTGATTGGATTGTAAATATATGTATAAACCACTTTGGATATCTCTAAAGCTTTTGCCTCAACTTTCTTATTTAACTAATTTATTTGTCATATTGTTTATTAAGTTAAAGTTATACATCAAAAGGGAAATGAGCTGAGTTTCTAATGGAAAAATATTAAGAATGTTAGGCTAAAATTGCAATTAGAGCCTTGATATATTTATAATATCATAATGTGGGCCTATGCACAAAAAGACCAAGTACGAGATGTGAGCTCATTAGTCAAGCATTGCAGTGATGGCAAGGGGCTGGAAGGAAAGGACCAGCAAATTCCTTCCAAGGGTGTAAAAATTAAAAAAAAAAAATAAATTATTACTTACCCCGAGATAAGGGCTGCAAGCTGAAAGCACTACTTTATGTGCTTTAAGGTAACGACCGTCTGCAGCTAATGTGCAATCGACTAAAGTTCCACTTTCTAATAAATTGTCAAATACTGAAACCAAAGTGCTCTGGTGATTATTCCACCTCAAACAAAAATGTTCAGTGGCCATTATGAACGGTTAAATCGCACTCAAAAAACTACACAAACGTATAAGAATCGTCGCGTTGAAAGGTTTAGTTCGGAGGTCCCAAATAATTTCACAATAAAATAACGATTTGACACCTAAATTTCACTAAACAACTGCCGACCTAAACCGATTCAGCTGCCATATTGTACTATAGCGATGACGCGAAGGGGTTGTATGACTTGCACAGCTTCTGGAATGACTGCGGCCAATGTGTTTTACACATCTATCATACTATACAAATATATCATATTTTTAATTTTCTGAAAGCAATCAAGAATAAAATCAGATCTGGTTCCAACCAAAACAGTGAATACTGGCTAGGTAACTGGGAGGTTGTTTAATGTTTATAATAGTTCGCCTTTGAATCCAAAGGTTGCCGGTTCTATCGTGGAGCAAAATCGTTGAATTTACATATGTAGGGCCTACCACAGTATCTAGAATATCTACATTCTAGATTTCTTGGGGCCTACTACTAAATTATTATGTATAGTCAATGGCAAAATTAGTAACTTTTGCTCTAATTTAAAGTTCGATACTGGACCCAGCAGTTACAATTTGTCATTGGGCTTGAGCAATTAAATAATGCAATTAAATTAGGCTGGACGTCTTGCCCCTTCATCAGTGTTATCCACTCGGGTCAAAATAAAAATCCCGGTGGTTGCAAGATAAAAACACCCATTTCCATCCCACTTATTGTATGTATATAAAGTTTTATACCACTTGTGATTTGAGATGTTGTATCTTTAAACCACCAGCGATAAGTTTCCACCAACTATTTTCCATACACTACTACAAAAACAGTCACAATGAGTGATCCATAACGTTTCCCACAGGACCGAGTAGTTTTGTTATTCCTCTCTGCTAATTTGGACCAAAAAGGACAAAAAAAATATATTCAACACTATATCACAGTAATAAATTGGAAAATAAGAGATGAACATTGATTGATCAAACGCTGACAAGATAAAAATGAATTTACAGCAAATTTTAATTTAAATTTAAAAAAAAAAATTAAGTAAATTACCATGGAACAAGGTTTGATCACCAAGCACTCTAAGTATGCAGCACATTACGCTGCACAGGTACCCCTAGTGTATAATTAATATGTACAAATAAAAATTATAAAAATGGTGGAAGCCGGATGCTACTAGTGCAGAAAAGTCATAAAACAAATTCCCTAAGAGCGACAACAGCAGCAAGCACATTGCCCAACTGATGGACCCAAAATAGTTCAATTTTTCATCAATAACACAGCGTTGACTTTTACTAAGAGATGGGCGAATCTTGGAAAGGAGAACGAACAGGCTGCTTTTAGGCGCAGCTCACTTGTGCAGAGGTCTCCGACCTCAAAGACTGGGACGCCGACGGTTGGAATTAAAACCTCCCCTCCGCCGGCCCCGTTCAAGGCTGCTGGTGTCGCTGGATCATCGGCCGTAACCGGAAAGGAGAAAGATAAGGTTGATCTGGGTATGGGTGTGACCGAGCCGGTAACACCTCTAGCCAGGATGCAAGGAATCCCTCCCAGGAAGAGCCCTCTTCGTGCGACATTCGAGCTGCAAATGCTTCGGCAGCAGCAGGACGACGCCCACGAGGAGGAAGACTCATGTCTGAAGAAGATGAAAGTTCTTTTGAAGGAGATGGCCAAGGTCCTCCTAATTCAAAAGAACATAAACAAGGCGATAAAAGAGGGGATCCCGAAACTCGAAGATGCTCTAGAAGAAATCGAGGAATGCCGGAAAATCAGGCTAAAGGCAGTAAAGCAGGAGCGCGATGTCACGAACCGAGTCATCTCTGCTTCACCTCAAGCTCATCTGGCTGAGTCCCAGACTCAAGCCAGAAAGCGAAAGAAGAGGCAGAGCGGTTCTTCGCCGGGAAGCCCTGAGCTTATTGAGGTGGACTCAGTGCCGAGACCGGTTTTTGTCACTGCGGCATCGCAGACATCTCCTGTCCAGGCTACTGAATCCGCCCCGGGCGCTGCCGTGATTCCAGCGGCTACTCCTGCAGAGGTTCCTGCTCCGGCAGCTAATCCTGCCTTGGCAGCAAACTCTGCCTCAACACCTTTGGGGGGCTGGAAGACGCGCCTGTCTAAGAAAGAAAGGAGGAGGCAGAAGTAGTAGGAGGAGGCAGCTTCGAAAAGTGCGTCGAGGGTGGAGCGGACGCAAGTCTCAAACCCGGTTGGGGAGGCCTCTGGCAAGTCTGTCAGAAAGCCTAAACAACCCAGGCCTAAGAAGCCCAGGACGGAGGCAATCTTGATCAAGCCCTTAGGGGGGCGATCTTTTGCCGATGTTCTGGGTCAGATTAGATCGCAGGCCAAACCGGAAGAGACCGACACCGTTATCAAGTCTATTCGGCGAACCCAGAACGGGGATGTCCTCCTCGAACTGGGGAAGTCGAGTGACAAGATCGGTTTTGCCGCTTCCCTCAAGACTGCACTTGGGGACAAAGGCTCCATCAAGGCCCTAGAACCGAAGTGTTCGGTCGAGATTCGGGACCTTGATGTCCTCTCCACCGAAGATGAGGTGACCCGTGCGATCCAGGTGGCACTCCCGGAGATACCGGCCGATGGAGTGAGGGTATGGCTGACAAAGCCTAACCGAAGTCAACTCCGGATGGCTGTTGCTGAGATGAGCGAAAAGCACGCCAATAAGCTGCTTAGCCTTCAGCACCTCAGAGTTGGTTGGGTTAGTTGCAGGCTCAAACGGAGGGTGGTAGTTTCGAGATGCTTCCGCTGTCTCGGTTTCGGCCACTCCTCCCGAAACTGTAAAGGGCCCGACAGGAGTGCCAACTGCTTCCAGTGTGGAAGCCAAGGCCACAAACGTAAGGAATGTTCCTCGAGCCCCTCCTGCTTCCTCTGCAAGGATTCAGGCTCCAGTGCCCTCGGTCACTTACCCGGGTCTGGTCAGTGCGGTGCCTTCAGAGCCGCACTTGAACAGGCAAAAGGCAGCGGCCGGTAATTCGCATCCTCCAGGCCAACCTTCATAGATCCTGGGGAGCTGATAACCTTCTAGATCAGCTCGCCCGAGAACTTGGTGCTGACGCGCTCCTTATCAGTGAACAGTATTGGGACAGAGACCCAAACATTTGGATCTCGGACAGCCTCGGTACTGCTGCATTTTGGGCACGTAATACACGAGATGTTTTGGTGCGGAGTCACGGGCGCGGCCGAGGATTCGTCTGGGTTCGGTGTAGGGACGTGACTATCTTCAGTTGCTACCTCACACCCAACGAGGCCGTCCAGGACTTCCGCGACAAGATAGATAGCCTAGAGGAGTGCGTTCTTGGCACCACCGGGCATGTCGTCGTTGGTGGCGATTTCAACGCCAGGGCCGTCGAGGGGGGAATGCCCTCTACCAGCTCCCGGGGGAAATACATCCTGGATTTCATCGCCAGGGCCGGTCTTGTCGTCCTCAACCAGGGCGACACACCTACTTTTCGGCGCCCCGGGCAGAGAGGCACGATCCCCGACGTCACCTTTGCGTCTGAGTCGCTCCTTCCGAGGATCTCAGGCTGGAGGGTTGTGGAGGACTACACGGGTAGCGACCACCAATACATCGTTTTTGACCTGCATGATCAGGCAAATCGTCGAGTTTCCGCATCTCGGGAAGGGCCACGCCGGTGGAACACCAACAAACCGGACGTGGTCAAGTTCACCGAAGTCATCTCTCGGAGAGCGCAGGGGAATCCTGGTGAGGCTGGGGCCGAGGCACTAGTAACATCCACGATGGAACTGATCGTCTCGGCCTGCGACCAGTCTATGCCGCGAAGGAAACCCCGACGCGACAAACAACCCGTTTACTGGTGGACTGAAGAGATTGCGGAACTCAGAAGAACATGTTTAAGAACTAGACGAGCCGCCACAAGAGCGAGAATTCCCGCAGACAGAGTTCGTAAGTCGGAGGCCTATAAAGCTGCGAGAAAATCTCTCCGCCAGGCGATAAACAGGAGCAAGGCGAATAGCTGGAGGAGACTTCGTGACGACCTTGACTCCGACCCGTGGGGCCTGGGTTACAAACTTGTAACACAGAAACTCGGCGCCCGCTCTCCACCTTCCATCATGGAGGGCGCCACCATGGGGAGGATCGTCGCTGCGTTGTTTCCTGAACATCCACAGCGACCGCTGGTTGACTTCGGACGGGTAGAGGACGTTCCACTCTTCACTTTCGAGGAGCTGGAAACCTCCGTTCTCTCCCTGAAGAGCAACAAGGCTCCTGGCCCGGACGGGATTCCCAGTGAGGCTTTAAAGAAAGTATTTTCAATTAACGCTGACTTGTTGTTGAGAATGTACAATGCCTGTTTGGTAGAAGGGGTGTTTCCGGCTCCCTGGAAAACAGCCAGGCTTGTACTGATCAGCAAGGGCAAAGGTGATCCCGAACTGCCGTCGTCCCACAGGCCTCTCTGCATGTTGGACACGGCTGGGAAGCTGTTCGAGAAGCTGATCCGTTCCCGCCTGACTTCTGCCGTGGAAGCTGCCGGGGACTTATGCCCCCGTCAGTACGGCTTCAGAAAGGGAAGGTCAACGATCGACGCTGTCACCGAAGTTCAGAGAGCTGTGGAGAGAGCCGAGAGCCACAACCATTTCTCCCGCCGAGTAGTGCTTCTTGTTACGCTTGATGTCAAGAATGCCTTCAACTCGGCGAGGTGGGTCGATATGTTGGATGCGCTTCGCAACACCTTTCGTATTCCTGCATATCTGTTGCGGCTCATCGAGGATTATCTACGCTCTCGAAGCCTGATCTATGACACAAGGGACGGAACGCGGACGATGGAAGTCACTTCTGGTGCTGCACAAGGTTCAATACTCGGCCCGGATCTCTGGAACGTTGCCTATGACAGCCTCCTGAGGTCCGAGATGCCTGAGGAAACCACTTTGGTTGGGTACGCCGATGACGTCGCAGCTCTCATTGCTGCACGCAACGTTGAGCTGGCTTAACTAAAGTTGAACCGAGTTATGCGGGTTGTCAACAACTGGATGTCCGATCACGGTCTCTCGCTTGCTCTTAGTAAGACGGAGATCGTGATTCTCACGAAGAAGAGGATCGACACCGTCGTCCCGTTTAGAGTGGGAAGGGAGGTGGTCACATCAACTCGTGCCGCCAAATACCTTGGGGTTATGGTGGACACCAAGTTAAGCTGGAGGGATCAGATCTTCCGTACGGCGGACAAGGCCGCTAAGGTAGTTACTCACCTTAGTAGGCTGATGGCCAATGTCGGGGGTCCCCGATCCAGCAGAAGACGTCTGTTGATGTCCGCGGTCCAGTCCGTGCTCCTTTACGGGGCAGAGGTGTGGGGCAGGCGCTCTAGATAAGGAGTGCTACAGGCTGCGACTCGCCCGGGTTCAGCGTCAAGCCGCGCTCAGGGTGTGTTCCGCCTACCGGACAGTGTCCGAGCCTGCCGTCCTGGTGGTCGCCGGAGTCATCCCTGTCAAGCTCTTGGCAGGGGAGAGGAAAGTGATTTATCAGAGACAAGGCGAGATCGGCAAGGACACGGCAAGAACAGAAGAGCGCTCCCGAACCTTCCAGCAGTGGCAACACAGCTGGGAGCACGACACCCGAGGACGATGGACTGCGCGACTTATCAAGCAGGTCCAACCATGGGTGGAACGGCGGCATGGGGAGGTGGACTACTACCTGACCCAATTTTTGACAGGTCACGGCTATTTTCGGTCGTACCTGAACCGGATGGGAAAGACCGGTTCACCGGACTGCATTTATTGCCCGGGTGTTCCCGACGATGCGGAACACACATTCTTCCGATGTCCCCGTTGGGAAGGGCCCCGCCTGGAGGCCACACAAATATTTGGTGCATTTTCGGTGGACTCGGTCTGCCAAAAGATTTTGGAGGATGAGGGCAACTGGGATTGTTTGTCACAGTTCGTCCGGGGCATCCTCCTGGAAAAGAAAACCGATCTGGACCGCGAAGTGGCCCAGATCCCTTGATAGAGCGGCTGGATAAGGAGCGAGCCCGACGGGCGTAAGCCAAATTTAGGCCTAGCCTGACGTAATGTGATAAACAATTCCAGGTTAGATTCCTAAAGAGTAGAGGAGGTTTTTTAGTGGGTAAACCCGTTTTTTAGGGGAGCCCCACACTACAGGCTGGCCACCTGTGTGCGTAATGCATTTTTCCGCCTCTCCCTCAAAAAAAAAAAAAAAAAAAAAAAAAAAAAACTAAGAGATGGGCCAAACAGGGTCGTATTTAAGTATTTGCCGCCTCTAGGCAGCGAAGTTTTCCGGCGCTCCCCCCCCCCCCCCCCAAACTTGTCAGTGCACTCCCCGACCTCACATGCCGTGTCAGCTGATTTTGTAGAAAAGTAATAAGTAATTGCATTCTGAAATGCATCAACAAACATACTACATTTTGAGCATTTTTTAAGAGTGTATTTGTTGCGCCGTTTTCATTCAAAAAGTGAGTCTCATTGGATACATGCTGAAATGAGCAACATTGTTGTAACCAATCAGAAGTCATAAACGGTACATGAAAACGTCCATACACAAGGGCTCTTAACTCTTAACTATGTTATTGAACATTAAATACACTAGATAGACGTGTCAAGATAAGATGTCTTTGAAAAATAAAATATTTGTATTTACAAAACGGGTTTATTAAAAAAAAAAAAAAAAACTAAATGAATAAAAACGAAAAAATAAATACTTCACTTAAAATGATTATATGAAATGTGGTTTAGTTGGAGTTACTTCACACTTTTCTCTTTGATTTTAATCCAGCAAATGAATCAATAATTGTAGTTAAGTCCATATTGAGTATTACTGTAAATTCATACTTGGAGACAACCATTTAAATTAAACACTTTAACTCACAATTATGCGTTACAAGTTGGTATAAAACACAATTGAAGTATAGGGTACCTACTACACACCACAATATTTACATTGGCAATTGGCATTGGCGCCTGACGCTGCCACTGCCAAAGAAGTAAGCATAGGAAAGTGGCTTACGAGGTAAACACGGGAAGGTAGAGCGAAAGCCCACGCCCGCGACCGCGAGCACAGAAAAAGGAAAAGATTTTGTTTTCTTTTTCTGTGCAGCGAGCAACGACGCGACATTACGTTCGCCAGACCAATAGGAAAAGGGCGGCACGGAAAACTCAGTACAGCAGTGTAGGGGCCGTCCATAAATTACGTCATCGCTTTTTGACCATTTTTGGACCCCCCCTCCCTAAAATCATCCTACCATCATAATTTGTCCAACCCCCCCCTCTCGAAAAATGACGTCATTTTTAACAAACCTCCGTTATAAGTAAATATAATGCTTTTTAAACGCTACATGATAAACTAAAAAAAGACCAATCAAATCTGAATTTGCCTTCAGAAATAAAGCCAAAATGACTTTCTCAATGGAAAAATAAACCATAAAACAAAGCCTGAAAATAGTCTAATGTATTTTATAGGTAATTATTTTATAATAGTTGAGTTGTGTTAGAATTTATCATTGTTTTACTTTGTTAAAAGTTGATATAAAACATCATATTTAAAATGACGTCATATCAAAGCCGACCCCCCCCCCTTGCACATCACCTTGCCGTCATTTTTAATCTGGACCCTCCCCCCCTATTTTCAGATGACGTAATTTATGGACGACCCCGTAGTGAATAAATTATTTACTTTTAGTTTTTAAGGCTCCGGTCTACCTGAGCCCGAACGATGCGACGTTACCGAATGCGGCCTCGCGACCGTAGCGCTAGGCGAGTTTGATGACTGCAGAGGTTTACGGGAATCGTGTTTTAAAATTAACTAATTATGATAGAGATTGACTTATTTTTTCTAAAAGTATAAAGACGGATCTCGTCTTCTCTGGTTTTAGAATTTTTTAATCAAATTTCTAATTTCAGCTAACTATCAAAAATCACGTGTTTTTCTAGATTTTTAACTGGAGTTTTCTATTAGTTTTAATGAAACTACCAAAGTGAGATTAACAAAGTGTACCAAAGGAGATTTAGCACCGTAATTCTTTTTCAATGGACACCTTAGTTATATCTATAGGCTGCATTTAGCAGAAGATTACAGGATTCTAAAAAAAACCTTGCATTTGCATCGAGAAAAACAGTTGATTTTAAACATGATTATAACAGAAATTTGAAATTTTATTTAAAAAATCTAAAACCAGAGAAAACGAGATCCTTCTTTCTACTTTTAGAAAAAGTTAAGAGTCGATCTTTATCTTAATGATTTGATTTTAAACCATGATTCCCGTAAACCTCTGCATCCATAAAACTCGCTTAGCGCTATGGGCGCGGCCGCGAGGCGGCATTCGGGCTCACGTAGACCGAAGCCGTAACGTTAAGGTGCCCTTGAATAACTTTATACTTAATGAAAGTAATTTAAATATCCGGATTGTCGTTCTCAAAATTATTTGCTAAACATTTTTTTTTTTTTAATTACTAAAGAAGGCATGCAACATACTTTTAAATTACATTTAAAGACTAAAACTCCAATTTTTTAATTATTTCTCCCCAAATTTTGCCGCCCCCTAAAATTTGCCGCCCTAGGCGCGCGCCTAGTCCGCCTATTCGGAAATATATCCCTGGGGCCAAAGTCGAGAATAGCAAATAAGGAGGGGATCTGGCAGATGTTGGTGACTGTGAGGTCGGCTTCAATGCATCGCCTGTGCCAGTCCCTCGCCATGCCAGGTGCCATTGTGCCATAGCACAAAAACCAAAACAGTTGTGTTGTTTTACAATTGTTTATTGTAGGGGCCTTTTTTATGACTTTTACAACACTAGCTCCTGGCGCAGGGTAGGCATGTTGTATAAATACAACGCTAGCAGATAACGTGTTAAATAAATTACCTAACAATGCTAGTACTGTTACTCTGTTTTAACCAGTTATTGATTATTTAATACTCAAACAAACCACTCAAAAGGTCATTTCATAACATATGTAATGCAATAATCAACCATTAAAGCATTATTAATTCACTAACATTTTCAACCAATCTCACTTGCTTGGCATATTACGTGTCGTCAGTTTAGTTACACTTGATGTTTGAATGTATTAATGTGTTCAAAATATCAATTAAAAATCTGTCTCCAAATTTTCATGTGCATACTAAATATTGATTATTTTTTTAGTGCTTTAAAAACTAGTTATGTTTATTCAATTAAGTTTCCCATCAGTTCAAAATTTATAAAACATTCATTGGCAGTATCCAATTTGATAAATTCATCGACAGTGTGTATTTTTTCTGAGGATCAAGAAAAAACCAGTATTTTTCTTGACTCCTTTCACTGGAAAAGTGTATCTTTTATTATTAACTACCAGTACGATTTAGACATATTAAACTTTTGTTCTTCTATTGCCGTGCTTGATATGAAGAACTTTACAATGTGCAATAAAATATTTTTTCGTTCTCAAAAAAGTTCATTTTACATCTTAAATTATTCTTACGATGTAAATATTTCAAAATTAGAAAAGTGCCTACACAGTTCTTCCTTCCCCGAAGTTGTTATTCATACCAATGGTTCGCTTTTGGAGTTAAGTCAACTTTTCCAAATGCCTCGTACATTTTATCCAAGCAACATTACCGAAGTGATTGAACATCGCAAAGAGAAATACAAGCTTGATCTCAAAGGGGCTCAAGTGACTGTGGCGTACATGGCTTACCCACCTTTTTCAATTTTTCCTGACCCTTATAAACCAGGAAAATTTAGCGTTAAGTTGAAACAAATACTTTTTTAGCGAATTTCCCTATAGGGAATACGCTATTACGGTAGTAGCCATGGTAAGACCTAAGCCCGGGACCACTTTACTTTTTCATTTAGAGGTCCCCAGAAGCCAAAAACACCGTTCGTTCATTTTCATATATATGTATATATATATATATATATATATATATATATATATATACATCTATATATATATATATATATCTATATATATATATATATATATATATATATATATATATATATGTGTCCGTGGTACCGATAACTTTTGAAGCGGGCCTCCGATTTTGATCAAATTTGGTATGAAGGTGTAAGACCAGGTCTATTTTTATGAGTTCGCGAACCAGCATTGTCGGATTATGGGAACGGGGTTTTATGGGGTTTCAAAGGGGTCAAAAATGGGTTTTTGGCATTTTTGGACCTAAATTTTCAAAATTCATCAATTTTAACTACAACCATTTAAAAGAGCTTAAAAAAACAAACAATTTAGTATTTTGAATTTTTAAAATAGCTTAACTGGTTATGGAGAAAATTCAAATCAAGTTTCCCATGTTATTCTTATGGGTAAATCTTTAAAAAGTTATATATCGCTTATTTATCAAAATATCTTAATAAAAATTTGTATGGACCTTCACTAGGTGGTGAGTAATTAAGATTTGATAAAAAACCCACATGGCAGCAAACCTACATGCTAAATCCCATGGTATTCTCATGGAAAATAAGTGTATAATGGGAGCAAGAGAGATGGAGATAATAAGGTATCTGTTCCCAATCAGCTGATCAGCTGTCTTCTGCATATTTGTCAAACTTGAAATGTTTATGTTTTGTTATTTGTAAACAAATAATTCCTTTTGCATGGAAGCTTTGGATATGCACTTTTATTACTGTTAAAAAAGTTATTTATTGCACTATAAATATTAATATATAAATTATTAAATAAAAATAATTTACTCAGAAATATAATGCCATTAAATATATTATATTTCCATGTAAAGATTATTAATTATATAAGATAGCCACAAATTTCTTTGATGTTGAAACAATAATTCTTTGGAAATTCGCTGAGTACGCAGGTCTGCTGCGACGGGCAGGGATATATTTTTAAAACTTTTAGCGAATTTCCCTATAGGGAATACGCTATTACGGTAGTAGTCACGGTAAGACCTAAGCCCGGGACCATGATTCTTTTTCGTTTTGAGGTCCCTAGAAGCCAAAAACATCGTTCGTTCAAATTGATATATATGTATATATATATATATATATCTATATATCTATATATCTATATAGGCTATATATATATCTATGTGTCCGTGAACACGATAACTTTTGAACGGAACCTCCGATTTTGATGAAATTTGGTACAGGGGTGTAAGCCAGCATCTACTAGGTTGAGTTCGCGAACCAGAATGATCGGACCATGGGAACGCGGTTTTATGGGGTTTCAAAAGGGTTAAAAATGGGTTTTTGGCTTTTTTTACTTTTATTTTTAAAATTCAACAATTTTAACTTAAACCATTTAAAAGAGCTTAAAAAAACAAACAATTTAGTATTTTGAATTTTTTACCTAGCTTAAATGGTTATGGAGAAAATCGAAAAAGTATGTTTTCCATGTTATTCTTATGGGAAATTAACAAAACCTTCTAGCTTGCTTATTTATTGACATATCTTGATAAAATTTGGTGTGTACATTCATTATGAAGCGTTTAACTTATATTTGCTTAGAAAACCCATATGGCGGCAAACCTACGTACTCACCCCTATAGGGTTTATGGGGAAAATAAAAAGAACACCATAGCCTTATAAAATTTGGTATGTACAATCACTAGGTAGGGTTTAACTTATATTTACCAACAAAACCCATATGGCGGCAAACCTACATACTCTCATCCCCATGGGAATTTTATGGGGAAATAGAAAATATACCAAAATTCCATTGGAAATTCGCTGAGTACGCAGGTCTGCTGCGACGGGGGTATTTACTTTGATGTTACAGTAAAACTTATCATTTGAAATCTTTGTATATTCTTTCTAGGAGGTTATTTTTGTTTCATATGGGAAATGTGTTGTGTACTTTAGCGAATTTCCCTACAGGGAATACGCTATTTGTACTGCATTTACTCTCTATGCTAATAAATAATTTGTTTGCATATTGTGTTACTTTTCCTTGAATATGTTCAACATTTTTCACCAGAGGAGGGAGATGGGATAGAGTATTTGCTGGTGAAGGAGCTGTCGCTTCAGCTGAACTTCACCATCAAGTATCAAGTGTACAAGTATTGGGGTCTGCTATGGCCCAATGGCACCTGGCATGGCGAGGGACTGGCACAGGCGATGCAGGAACGCAAAGCCGACCTCGCAGTCGCCAACATCTGGCAGATCCCCTCCTTCTTTTCTATTCTCGACTTTGGCCCATCTCTTAACAGAGTAAGTCTTTGTTCCTGATAATCTTATATCTTCTATATTTTTATAAAAGAGGAATGTTTGTAAGTATTTATATATTTGTAATCGATGAACATGGAAACCACTGGACCGATTGCATTTTGCAATAAAACTCGGTATATGCAAAATTTCATGGAGAAGGTTTGTAAGCCATTAGTTTTTGTCCAGCCCTCAGGGTTTAGCCCCAGGACCCATAAACGTACCTATGTCAGGGTTTTTTTGAGTTTTTGATCTGAGTTGTTTATGAACACAAAATATGTTTCTTTGTAATTAATTTTATTAACAGCTATTCTAATTTAAAGTATTGAGTTCTCATTTAAAGTATACTGAGGAAAGATTGCTAAAAAAAATAGAGAATATTATAAATATACTTGCGGCAAGTGAGCGTAGCGAACGAGCCCGCCTAAAGTTTAAAAAATTCCTCAAGTTGGCATTGCAAAGCATGCCGAGTAACTATATAAGTTAGTATTATATAAGTATTGAAAATTTCTACAAATAAAGCTATATAGACAAGCTTTACAGTGGAATTTCAAAACGGGTGGGTCAGGCTTAAGATTGGATTATAATCACAACCATTTAGTGTTTCTATTTTGGGCCCACAGATATGGAGAGTTAGTGCACAAACACACAGAGAGTGACACAACGTAACGTGGTTAATTCAAACCCATGTAGTTGGTTGTATCGCTTCGCTCTCTGTGTGTTCAACTCAACCTGATTACATGGATTTGATTCAATCGCATCGTGGCGCGTCGCGTCACTCTCTGTGTGTTTCTGCACTTAGTGATGAGAGATTAAGAGTTTTATTTTTTTACAAATGCAGAAGTACTAAAGAGTTGTTTTTGATTATAAAAATCTCCTCTCTCTCAATTTAAAATTGACTTATACCACCTTAGGGTTATGTAAAGTATTCAAGTTGTCTGTTCTAAAATATCTAATACATATTGGTTCTGAGTAAGTGTTCCTACAGATTTTCTAAGTTCCGTTTATAATTATATATAATATGTTTATAAGTGGATTTTTATTAAAAGTTAATTGTGTTAATGACCGAGGTGACTTTAAAGGAAGGTTGAGATTTTTCAAGAGGTCTACAACAGAATGTTCTTAATTTACTAAAGATAAGTATTTTAATATTTGATTGGAGGTATTAGCTTTTGTTGGAATTGAAATCCTACAGTGCTTGAACCTAAAGTGAATTATTTAAAAGTAAAGAGATTTCAACTTAAGATTGAGCAACCGCGAGCTTACTCTGGCGGTGAGAGCAGTAGTGGACCTTATTTAAAGATTCTTGATTCTTAGAATTTTGTTTAGTGCAGTACACATCATTAATCAATAAGTCGCTCTGATCTGTTTCTCCAGAACTCCCTAGTGTTTCTGGTGAGGCGGCCGGTTAAGATCGACTTCCAGTGGCGGGTGGTCGCGACTATCTTCGAGCCGCTAGTATGGATATGCACTCTCGTAGCCTTTGCAGTTGTCGTTGTTGTTTATCACATCTGTCTACTGTGGGACCTTCGTCCACTCAACCGGAGTAAGTATGCCTTGTTATTTGAATCATTTCAATCACTCCTCAGTTTTCATAATGGATAACAGTTTGAAGCTTGTTTTTTCCATGATATTCACACACAGTACATTAGAGTCCCAATATTCCAATCTCCAATATTTCAAATACCTGCCTAATCCGAACACATCATCTAAATAAATAAAAAGATATATCTATATGTATATGCAGTAAGAATTTTTAAAATCTGACTTCACATCCTACTACTGGAATATCAAAATTAATTTTAACTAAGTATTACCTACTGACAATCCTTGTGACAAGTAGTGTCAGAAGGTAATACTTTGTAAAAATTTGGGAAATCTCCATTGTTGATATACTACATTTAATTTACAGTTAGTAGCTGGGATTCCCTAGCTATAGTAGGATTCACGAAAATAGTCCGATGAGAGTCAATGCATTGTTGCCAGATTTATTCTAAAACACATTTTTATACTGTATTACACATGGTAAACATAACAAAAAATGACAACATTGCAGGGCGAGAGGGGGTGAGGGGGACACAGCTGTTTAAATTTCCATCGGACTATTTTCGTGCATCTTACTATAATGTTGTTGCCTTTCTGTGGTTTGATCATTATTGACAAAATTTATTAAACTATTCCATTGGTAGTTTCCTCTTTTTAATGAGGTTCAATTGTTCAACATTTTCTGCAGTGGCATTGTCATTGAGTTCAGGTATCTAACGTTCTATTAAAATAAATGAATTAATATCTTACATTATTTATGAATTTTGCCTATTCCCAAAAATTTGCTAAACCGAACGGAGTCTGGTCCCAATTAGTTCAGATTAGCGGGATTCTACCAGAATTTTTTATTAAGAGTTAATTAGGTAAATCTGTCTGAAAAAAATATAGTTGTTACATTTTTCTGTAGGTCTACCTAGGGGCGGGTACTCCTGCTGACGAGGAGTAGCTAGGATTTGTGTTATTAAAATTTGTGTCTAATTATTTTTATTTATTTTCATTTAACAAATGGTATTATTGAAAAGTATAAAGGGTTTGTTGGACATTGTTATGAAAATTAAGTTTTAAGGTCTATTATCTGAATTTTCGCCAGGCTGGGCAGCAAGTGTACTGACAATCTTCGGCCACTTCACGATGGCGACGTCGACCACCCTCGCCCCCACGGGTTCGTCCCGCCCTCTGCTCACCGCCTGGTCCGTGTTCGCCCTTCTGCTGACGATCTCCCTCTCCACAGGCATTGTCACTCGCCTCACGCTCCCCCTCTACTCGCCCCGTGTAGACACAGACCAGCAAATGGTCGAAGGCGGCTTCTACTGGACTGTACAGTTCTACAGGAGATTTGAGACCATGGAAATAAAGAATATGATATTTGATTTTGAAGTAAGTGCTTGAAGTATGCTTTATTTCTCGAACAGCGAATTTTCAAGGGCTAATAATCTTTGCAGAGACTCAAAGACTTTTAGGCCTGCAATATTTGAATGTAAAGCCAGTATGGGTTATTTTAAACTGATTTTTGTCAAACTTAAAAATCAAAATTCATGGTCAGAATGTCATGCTTAAACTTGAAAGATTCCCAACAAACTTAACTCTCATTATAATTCATCTATGAGGTTCTAAATCAATGTTTAATGGGAAAATTCAATATGAATCTTTATGGATAAAAGTAAGTTGAGTATATTGCAGTAAAGTGAGTATATGACTCTAGTATAAGGTGGAAAACTTTAAGTAGCGGTCAATTGCATCAAAACGAACATTCACCCTCCATGGCAGGGTAAGTTGAACATAGATGTTTTTGAAGATTTAGTTTTTATCTGTAAAACACCATAAACTAGACTCCCATCCAATAGCTCGACACTCTGGATAACTTGACAACTCCACATTTACCTTTAGGCTACGGCCACACGAGCGTTTTTTTCACGCACAAACGCAGCATGAAAATACGCCAGAAATATGAGCAGCATTAAATGTAATGGGGTATGCCACACGAGTGTGTTTTCATGCCGTAGCTTTTATAATTAGAATTGAATTATAAATTCAAGCAGTGTGAAAATAAGATAGTATTTACCACATGAAAAACCGCTCGTGTGGCCGTGGCCTTAGTGTTTGACTGTGTTTGTGTGGTTTTTTTTCTGCCCAAACATTGATATTACGGTATACAGAGATTAGGCCATCATATGCAAATCAATTACTAATAAGCTCTTAATCTTATACAGAGTTTAGATTAACTGTTGGTTGATGTCAGTAAAATAATATGGTAATGTTATTGTTATTAATTTCATTGACAACTTGAGACCGTACTTGTATTGGAGCTTAAATAGGGGGTAAAAGTTATTAACTATGCCAACTGATTATTAAAATTCTTTCAGGACCCATGGAGCAAAGAACTGGAAAAAAGATATGTGTACATGGAAGAAGAGGAAGTTGAACAAGCTATAATGACAGATAAGAAGATAGGAATTCCAGTTCAGACTTATGGAGATGACTTTTTTGTCATCAACACCATAGGAGCACAAGATCAGACTAAGTTACGGGACTTCCGACGGGCCAAACAAGTTGTGCAGGGCTGTCACTTGTCGTGGGGGGTGAAGAAACACTCGCCTCTGCTGCGGCCGTTCACCGTCATCACTCATCGGTTCATACAGGTCACTTATCATTCATTAGGACACTTTTCAATCTATTTTACAACTAATTCTTAATAAAATATTGATTATCTATGTCATAGACCTATAATCAATATAGAGTTCATTACAACATTATATTTATTTGTAAGTTACCTTGAATTATATTTATACCTTTAAGTGTTGCAAGATTCCACCAGGCACAGATAGTGATAGTCAACTCCTGATTATCCGGGGTAATGACTGGTTGAAGGGTCCCGGATAACCCAGAACCACGGTTAAAACAAAGAGTTCAATAAATTAAGTAAAACACGAAATAAACAAATAAGTTTTACATAAGAGTTCCCGGGTTTCCAATCTATCTATATATTAATACGCAAGCATGTTTTGTTTCCTCCTTTTCTCTCAGCTCGTGTGCATCGTAGGATAAATCTGCGCATACCGTTAGAAAGGTATAGTCCTGTAGATGAGCAGAATCCCATTCTAATTCATATCGGACTCCAGGGGTACGCCCCACAGGCTTTCAAAGTTCCAATGTTAATATTATAGAGAAAGGAGAATTGAATAAATCATAAGACAGCTGTTGTAAAAATAACTGCTAGAAAATTAGGAAGAACAGATGTTTTAGTTCTAAAATGTTTTTAAGCTCCTTGGGTCCAGATCAACTGAAATTTTGACCGAATTTCGATCAGGAGGCGATTTGTAGTTTTTATTATTTGTTATTGACCAAACCTTATTGGAATGAATAAACAGATCTAGTTGAGTGAACAAGGAACACAATAAAAGGGTTCAACGTGGACAAACAAAAAACCAAGGTCAGGTGTTCTATTATTTGGCATCGGGCAGTGGGGATGGGTGGGTGGGGTGAGGGGGGAGGGTCGCTTGGGATAATTTATTCAAGATAAGAGCAGGCATAAAAAAACGAGTGATGGTTCTCCTTTTTGTCTAATTGTTAAAAATGTTATAACAACCAATTGTCCAAAATTTATGCTAATTATTGAATTAGATTAATAAATTTATAACTTTGTCAATTAAAATTTTAATGTTACGGATCTTTAACAAAAATTTCTTGAAATGCAAAACAAATGCATTTTGAAATGTGTTGTTTAGAATGATATAAGTTAAAATTAATTGGGGTCACTGAACAGCAGACGAATCAGAGCAATAATTACAGAAAGAACTCGAAACTAAATAGGACCTTTCTTAGTTTCTATTTTTAGCTCATCCCGGCGGGCGACCAGTTGTTTATTACCTAGCAGTCAAGGTCATACCCGCCATTGTGCCCCATCGCCCCCATCCCCATCCCAACACGCGCCGCCATCGCTCTCTGACCCGTTCCACCCTGACCACATGACTACGATCACAATTACGCCACCGAATAATTTACAAATTATTTTCCGTGTTTCATTCCTTTTTCCATTGATAAATCAAATAATAATTAGTAAAGATATTTCTTCTTAAGTAATTTCAACATAATAAGATTGATAAATGATGGTATTGTTGTCAAAACTGAGAAAATAAATGAAATTGAAATTTACGTTTTGTGACCCTGGTTAATCCACAACCCGGTTTACCCGCCCCCGGATAATCGGGAGTTGACTGTATTGATTGTCATGTTTGCAGGCCGGTCTTCTCAAACATTGGAAGGATGAAGTGGTTCGTCGGTGGCCCCTTTACGACATCAGTCACACTCTCATCGAGCTGGATGTTAACACACTGGTAGAGCCTGAACCGTTGAAACTCTCCAAAGTACAACCCATCTTCCTGCTCCTGGCTTTCGGATTGGTTCTTTCCACTTTGGTTTTGTTTTTAGAAATTAATTGGTAGGAGGAAGATTGCCTGAGGAGTGATTAACAAATACTATAATTAATTGATAACATGTAATAGCATAATGAATGAATCAGCACTAAAGTAATGCACTGCAGCAGTAAAGTACTCAGCACTGGGTAGCTGAGTGGGTTACAGAGCTCACCTTTGAATCAAAAGGTTGCTGGTTCAATCCTGAGAAAAAGTCAGTAGGGTAGCTTTTTAAAGGTTAGATTCTGGACCCAGATGCCATTTGTCATTGGGCTATTTATTAACTGTGTTATTTAACAACAGGTTTACCGTTTACCATCAAAAAGTAAAAAATTAACACTGGCATATAAAAACACCAAATATGAACAATAATCAAATAAAAAAGTAAAGTTAAAGTTATAAAGTTTAAAGCTGATTATTGGATAATCAGTGAGTTCATAAATATTAACACATCATACAAACCTGATATATTTCAAAAAATTTTGAAAAATGGCAATTTTTTAGGCCTCAAATTAAAAAACCCAAATTTTTGGAGGCAGGACATTTTTGGAAGAATTATAGCCTACAGAAAATTTTAGAACCAAAAGTGACTATTTTTCTAAGCGATGTCGTAATACCTTAGAGCAAGGCGTCATTCAAGAGTTTTATAGGGGAGCTGGGAGCACTCAGCACTACGTTGATTTGTCACGGTAGCGACCCGTGCGTCCGTCGGCACAAAGGAACCATCCGCCACCATGCCGCCTCGCGGCCGCGCGTAGCGCTAGGCGATTTTTATGGATACAGAGGTTTACGGGAATCGTGTTTTAAAATTAACTCATTATGATACAGATTGACTCTAAACTTTTTCTAAAAGTAGAAAGAAGGATCTCGTCTTCTCTGGTTTTAGAATTAATCATCTGTTTTTCTCTACTGGCAAGCTTTATAGATGCAGAAGTTTACGGGAATCGTGGTTTAAAACTAACCAATTAAGATAGAGATTGGCTTTTAACTTTTTCTAAAAGTAAAAAAGAGGATCTCATCGGCTCTGGGTTTAGATTTTAAAATAAGATTTCTAATTTCAGCTAAAACTGTCCATAGTTGGTTTTTTTCAATGCAAATGCAAGGTTTTGTTTTAGAATCCTGTTATCTTCAGCTAAATGCAGCATAGAGCTATAACTAACGTGTCATATTAAAGAGGAATAACGGTGCTAAATTTCCTTTGTTACTCTTTGGCAATCTCGCTTTGGTAGTTTCTAGAAAACTTCAGTTAAAAATCGAGAAAAACAGATGATTTTAGACAGTTGTTATAGCTGAAATTAGAAATTTTATTTAAAAATTCTAAAAAAAGAGCCAACGAGATCCGTTTTTTTACTTTTAGAAAAAGTTACGAGCCAATCTCTATCTTAATTGGTTAGTTTTAAAACACGATTTCCGTAAACCTCTGCATCTATAAAACTTGCCACTAGAAAAAAAAAAAAACAGATGATTTTAGACAGTTATAACCGAAATTAAAAATTTTATTTAGAAACTCTAAAATCAGAGAAGACGAGATCCGTCTTTCTACTTTTAGAAAAAGTTAAGAGTCAATCTCTATCATAATTAGTTAATTTTAAAACAAGATTCCCGTAAACCTCTGCAGTCATCAAACTCGCCTTGCGCTACGGCCGCGAGGCGAATGTCGGACGGTAACGTCCGTCCGTCGTCGGGCTCAGATCACTAGTTTGGCTTTTTGTGTCCCGAGTCGTCGAAATAGCATGGAAATTGGGACAATAAGAGTGGATATAAATTAGGACATTGCGTGGGGGGAGGGGGGCGGCACTTTTTGATTAGCCCAGGGGCGGCAAATTTCTAAATCCGCCTCTGTTAACAGCTGTAACAATTAAAAACAGTACAATAGCGGAACATCATCTGTCTATTCATACCACAATGTTAAATCATGGAGAGTACATTGATTAACGAGCTGCCTTAAACAAGCCTACACTGAAAAAAATATTCAAACTAAACTGCTCGATTTCGAGCAAAAAGTACACTAGTACAGTTTATTAAACAGAGGTTTTTTCAGACGTTTGGTAGAGTTCAACTCATCCTTGCAAATTTGAAAATAAAAATTTTAGACTTTAGAAATACATAAGTATGTACTGTTTATTATTTTAAAAAGATTTAATTTTTTAGTAAAATAAACTAAATTTATGAATATGCAACTCATGTATCACTTATCGTTTACAAGGTAGTGAAATTACTAGCAAAATTTTATTTTACATTGAAAGAGAACAGAGATAGAACTTCTTGTTAAATAAGGTAAATGTATTAAATGTGATTAGATAGTCCAATAAATTTAAAGGTGAAATTTTAAATATTAAAAGTTAATGAATTTTACTATTGCAAACTAAATATTCAATTGTGATGGCCAAAACAACCCGATTGTGTTTATTGGTGTATAATCACCAATGATGGGTAATCATCAATCACAAATCACTTAAAATTAGAAATTTAATGATTTGCGTTAACTTTCACATGGTCACGATTTTTACTTATCTTGAATGTTCTAGAATACTATCTTGCATAGACATGTCAATGACAAAGTTTTCATTATATTTTAATGGATGTGGAGTACAAATTACTAATACAATACTATTTGGTAGGCACTTTTACTATTACATAGCATGTAACAGACCAAAATGTTCCTATCAGATTAAATTCAACTTTCCCGAAACACGTTTTGCTATAATTTATTCATTATGAACAAATACAAACAAGTGATGAGTAAAGGTAGAATTCCTAAGCGACGACTCTAGCGACCCCAGTCGTACGGCTGTAGCCCATAGAAATATAAACATGTTTATAGGTCTATGCTGTAGCCGCGCGACTATGACTTATACTGCTTCGCATGTTAGTGACGGAAGCGGCTCTAGTGAGGCGGCTCGAGCCGTACGACTAGACTGCTTGCATGAGCAGTCTAGTCGTATCAGCCGCGACGACTGGAGCTATGTTTTTGTGCTATTTCTACATGCGAAGCAGTATGAGTCATAGTCGCGCTGCTACAGTATAGAACTGTAAACTATGTTTATATTTCTTATGGGCTGCAGCCATACGACTGGAGTCGCTAGAGCCGTCGCTTAGGAATGCTACCTTTACATTGATCAACTATTACTTACTTCTCATGTTCATTGTATGGTGATTTGTAAAAATAAAATTTTCAGTTTAAATTTTGACATTTGGTTCCAAATACATACACACACTCAGCTAGTATAAGAAATTGAATAATGTAAATTTAGTTGTTGATGATTATTATTATTGTATATTTTCAAACTTCCAGTTTGATGAATGTTTGCAAAGAATTTAAAAATAAATTTAAATAATCGTGAGTATTTCTGAAAATTATGTTTAAGATCTTTAATAGTATCCACAAGATCAAATCAACCACAATTATCAAAATTTGTCATTACTAATTTTTTATAGCAACTCCAATAAAGTAGACCCTCTCTTAACCAGTCCTGTACCGGTATTATCCGCCGTTGTCCTCGTATAAATTAGAGGTTGACTTATCCTCCCTGAAAATTAAAAATGGTCAGTTTAAACAACGTTTTCTGGGAACCGGGACTTCTGTTCCTATCTTTATCACTTTGCTGAAATAAAGCTGAAGGCATCCGGAGGTTTAAATAGTTGTTTTTAACCTCCTGTGTAGTTGTTTAAGTATATAAGAAAACATACTATCACAGCTGTGGTGGCTCAGGAGGTTTGATCACCAGAACATTGTTTGAGAGGTTGAAGGTTAAAATCCGGACATGGGTGGAAACTTTTTGCTCAGTTTTATTTCAATTTTTTCAACCTGTTGGTAAGCAGAAGTGCATTCATTTATCAATTTGTATGTAAGGATATAATTAAAAATTTTTGTACTACTTTTGCTAAATATTGAATTTGATTTTAAATATATATCAAATTTTGATATTTACGAGTATTTTACGTAAATTTTAGTGACCTTTGAACCTAAACGTTAATTTTACGTCAATTTTATAATTGCAAATATCAAATTATCAAAAATTTATCATTTATTAACGTCAAATAAATATTCTGTGCTATGTGTGATTATTATATCAATTTTTTTCTCAGTTTGCATCCATTATAGAAAAAATCCTGGCATCCTGTTCAGAAGGTACTGTCTTTTAGATGCAGAAACCAACTATAATTCACATTAGCCCCCAATGCTATGCTCGATAGTCTTTCTGTTGAGCCACGGATTTTATATGTATAAGGTCTTATAACTAGTTTTAGGCCTTAAATTAATATTAAATAGCTCGATGAAAAATTATAACTCTTTTATTCACACAATATTTTTAGGGATTACAAAACCAAAACAAACCAGGGTAAAACATATTTTAACCGGTTTGCTGCTAGCGTTGTATTTATCTGTTCCATGAAATTATAACTATGCACTTAACTTTTTTTAAATGTGTAATATACCCCCGTCGCAGCAGACCTGCGTACTCAGCGAATTTCCAAACGATCTTGAGATATTGTATTTTCCCCATTAACACCATAGGAATGGGTATGTAGGTTGGCTGCCTTGGGATGCTGTTAGAAAATGTTAGTTTTGTTAGGAAATGTAATAGTTACGAGGTAAATGTCAAACTGTATCAATTTTCGGCACTTTTTAATTTTCCCCATAAACTCCATGGGGGTGAGTAAGTAGGTTTGCCGCCATATGGGTGTTGTAAGCAAATATCCGTTAAATCCTACCTAGTGAATGAACATACCAAATATTATCAAGTTATGGTGTTCTTTTCATTTTCCCCATAGACCCCATAGGGGTGAGTACGTCGGTTTGCCACCATGTGGGTGTTGTAAGCAAATATCAGTTCAGAAATCAGAAATCAGAAATTTATTTGTCATCAAAACATTTCACAATGTGCAATAGACATCGTCAATTCTTATTCTACTATTTACAAAAAGATTGGGTTCGCATATATGTACAACAGAAATCTTATCTGTACAATATACATATATTTAGGCTTAGTCAAATTTAAACTTAAAAAAATCTTCTAATGAATAAAAAACATTGTCAGTTAAAAAAATATTGAGTTGTCTTCTAAAAGCATTAGCATCTAATTTGCGGAAATGTACTGGCAATTTATTAAACATTTTAATCTGTAGGTTCTTATGACTGTTGGCGAATTTTTGCAACCTTGGCCGAGCAATGAGAAGATCATCGGACTGCCTGGTTCCATAACCATGAATGGTACTTCTAGAAGTGAATTTGTCTTCATTTTGTCTAACATATAAAAGGTTCTGAAAGATGAAAATGCTTTGAACAGTTAAAATGTTAAAATGCTTAAACCAGGGCTTACAGCTCTCTCTACTGGACACACCTGCCATAATCCGCAATGCTTTTTTTGCCATAGCAGAATCTGAAATGCACCAGGGCTATTTCCCCAAAACATATTTCCATACAACAGATGACAATGAAAAAAACTAAAATAGGCCATTACTAACATATTTTGAGAGACAGAAGTTTTTAATTTCCGAAGTAAATAACAAATGCGAGACAATTTGGCAATGATTGACCTAGTATGAAAATCCCATGACAATGTGGATTCAAAATTGATTCCCAAGAGGCAAATTGGATGCTGCTGCTCTCTAAAGGTCCTACTTAAGGTAAAATATATGATTTCTGTTTTATCTTCATTTGTTTCCAAACAGTTAGCCTCAAACCATGAAGCAGACTCCTTAATCGCCCTATCTAAACCTAATTCGACTGTTTTGAGATGTTTCCCTGGAACCAAAAAAGAAGTATCATCTGCATAAAGAATGGTCTTACAAATCATATTTTTAGGGAGATCATTTATGAAAATTATGAAAAGAAATGGTCCTAAAACAGAACCCTGAGGAATACCTGTGTAAACTTCCCTAGCGTTTGAAATTTTATTGTCTAAAACAACAATTTGCTGCCTTCCAGAATGTAGGTCTCAAAAAATTGAAGGGCTTTATTTTTAACACCATAATAGCTAAGTTTTTCTAGAAGAATCAAGAATCAGTTGAACCTTACCAAGTGAATATACATACCAAACTTTATCAAGTTATTCCAATAAATAAGCGAGATACAGGGTTTTGTTGATTTCACATAAGATTAACATGGAAAACCTATTTTTGGCTTTTCTCTGTAACCTGTCAAGCCAAGTTAAAAATTCAAAATATTAAATCGTTTGTTTTTTTAAGCTCTTTTAAATTGTTTCAGTTAAAATTGTTGAATTTTGAAAACTAGGCTCCAAAAAATGCAAAAAACCCATTTTTGACCCCTTTGAAACCCCATAAAACCCCGTTCCCATAACCCGATCATGCTGGTTTGTGAAACATGAAAATAAACCTAGCCTTACACCTTCATACCAAATTTCATCAAAATCAGAGGTCCCTGTCAAAAGTTACCAGTACCATGGACACATAGATATATAGATTTATAGAGATATAGATATATATATACATATATATGAAAATGAACGAATGGTGTTTTTGGCTTCTGAGGACCTCAAAATGAAAAAGTAACATGGTCCCGGGCTTAGGTGTTACCATGGCTACTACCGTAATAGCGTATTCCTTATAGGGAAATTCGCTAAAACAAATAATCAGGTAACAACACAGGCGGCACTCCTCTTTTAGTGATTTTTCCTGCAGTTATTGAGCAATTATTGCTAAATAAACAGCAAAAATCAATTGAACGATGTATGTAAAAGAAACAAGCATTATTAATTCATAAACATTCTTCATGACATTTTGGCATGCATGATGTTATAACACACTCATGGTTGTACTTTTGGAATGGTTAGCCGATATATTTCAGTGCATTTATGTTTTCAAAGTATAAATTAAACAACTATCTCAATTTTTTTGTGTTTCTATTAAACATTGGTTATTTTTTTACTATTTTTAAAACTAATTATGCTTATGCAATTAAGTTTCAGGACAGTTATAATAAAACAAAAGTTGTAAAACATTCATCCGAAATATTCCAGTTATTAAATTCTTCATCAATTATATGTATTTTTGCTGAAGATAAAGAAATAACCAGTATTTTTCTTGACTCTATATACTGGAGACATGTACCTAGTGTACCTTCCATCATAAATTACCAGAGAGACAAATTAAGTGTTTGTTCTTCCAATGTTATACTTGAGATGAAGAATTTAACCCAATGCAATGAATTCTTTTTTGGTTTTAAAAAATCATCAATTTTCTTCTTAAATTATAATTTTGATATAAATATTACAAAATTAGGAAAGTGCTTACACAATTCTTCCTCCCCCGAAGTGGTTGTTCTTGTCAATGGTTCAGTTTTTGAGTTAAGTCATCTCTTCCGAGTGCCCCGTCAATTCAACCCAAGCAGCATCACTGAGGTGATAGAACATCGAAAGGAGAAACACAAGCTTGATCTCGAAGGTGTTGAAGTGGCCGTAGCATACATGAATTACCCACCTTATTCATTTTTCCCAAACCTTGATAAACCAGGTAATTTAAACATTATAACATCAGTTTGTTTTATACAAAAAAAATGTTTAATTTAATAGATAATTCTGTTTTAAGCATGTGCAGGTTTACTATACCCCGTTCAAAATTAATGTGAGGTTGAAAGTTAGAATTCTATTTCCCACTACAAGGAAAGTTCCCTAAATTTAATACCTTCCTGATTTCCCCTATTTTCTTAAAAATCAGATGTTATTTTAATTTCACCCCTGTTATCCAGAATATAATATAGAATTAATTATTATGTTACTTTCCCTTATGTTGCCATCGCTTCTATTTTTACATCTTAAACGACAAAATAAGAATATTTGTTAAAAAAAAAATTATGGCATAAAATGTCATGAAACATTAAACAGCCGTAATAATTCTCAGTGATTGTGATTGGTTGGATTCGTGGCAGTGCAAGGAACGGGGAAAAATGGGATGATTGAAATTTGTGTTTCGACCGCACATTTATTTTGAATGGGATATAATAGTTTATATTGATTATTCTGTAAAACAGTTGTGGAAACATCAAACATTGATTAAGAAAATGTTTGCCTGATAAAAAAAAAACTAACCTGGAAAATTGAAGGTGTCAAAACATATCCTAGCTTCCCAATCTATCTTTTTTGCATGTCAACCTAAACATATTAGACCTTGCTCGCTTGGAAAAAGTTCAGTTGGTGAACATAAATAGTAATTTCAGCAATGGGTTCATTCACGATCATCTACCACAAATTAGTTTGTTTATGTTTTTGCCTAACACTCAACAAATTCCAGATATGTTATCTGTGGAATTTTTCACGATGTAGGTAAAAACATAAACAAATCTTTTTGCGGTAGATGATCGTGAACGAGCCCAATGAATTACATGTTTGATTTTTATGGTCTGTTTCATATGTCGAAATCTTCTGATTGATCAAATTAAAATTTTAAAAAATAGAGGTATTAAAATAGGCATGGTGTCAAGGGTGCATGTGTGCCTTCAACTTGAGGAAAATTTTATAAGAAAATAATTATAAAACTTTGGGTTCCAGGCCTCTCTATGGCACCGATTTGTTTCGCCCACCCCAAACATTTTTGTAACACTACATCCATGGCTGTTAGTAGAAATAAAGTTTAAATTCTAAATTTCAAATAATTATATTGTTTAGATTTTTTCGTTTCATAAAACTGTTGGGTTATGACACAGCAAGTTAAGTGGGAGAAAATGCCAATTTAATTAGATTAGAACAAGCTTGTTAGTCATGCTCATTTAATTCTCAGTACACCCATTATGAGTGCTGCATTCTATTGTGTACTGTACTTGATCAATCAATCAATCAAAATAACTTTTTCATCACACTACATCGATATCACCTGTTTTCGACCCTCGTTTCTACCGTCGAAACACCTGTTTTGCCGGCCTAGGCCGGCAAAATCAGCTGGCCTAGACCTTACATAAAAACATTCACAACACGTTGTACAGTATCACAAAAACATGTGACTGCACAATGAAATGAATTGGTTGCCTAGCAACCGGAAACTCAAGCAGTACATCTCGCTAGGTTAGTTGATGTTATGTTTTGTTTGTTATGAACGAAAAAAGTAATGTTTTCACTTGTTTAGAATTTATTGAATTGTGTAGTGTGATGAAAAATATCGTTCGTAACTCGGGCCGAAAGCGTTTTGCCAACCCTCGATCGTTTCAAGTTGTTTGGTATTCCCACATCAATATCAAATGGACTGTTTTCATCCCAGATGTTTTTTTATAAAACATGTGTTTTCTTTTTACTATGATTAATCAGTTAAAAGAACTTTGTTTATATTTTTTTTCACAACAAAAACAAATAGTGGGTTTTTTATACACACCAAGGACAAATTTAATATAACCAATTTTTTTAAAAAGGTCAGCAAGAATATGATGAATTTGTTGTACATTGTTTTTGGTGAGTTATTTTTCATAGTATTTTAAAAAACCTTCTGTTTTACCATGTAATTGATTTTACAAGTTTTCATGTTAAAAATAAAGCAAGTTATTCAATTTTAATCTCAATTATTAATGGTCCTTCGATAAAAAGATGTTTTTCTCACATTAACCGCACATTCTTTTTGGTCCATCACGAGCCAGGATGGAAATTTAGCACTTTGGAAGAAAATACAGTTCATTTTACTTCATTTTACCGCATTATAGACTTCTGGGGATTCATTTAACTTCATTTTCAAGCATATGTACAACATTTGATATGGCTCCATCAAAAGGCAGTGAATTTAAACCTGAAACTTACGAACGGCTTACAGCTTTAATTAAAAGTCGGTTAAACACTATCAAAAATGTAGTTGACAACCTTTGTACACAAGTTGAGCCTCTCAACACAGTTCAAGTCAAATCTTTAAATGCGCACATGAATGAAATTAATAAGAAAAAGGCGGATTATGAATCTGTCGTGAAACGGGTTCTAATGTGTACCGATGAAAGCACTTTATCTAACGATGTATTGTCTCGTGACCAAGACGAAATTGACGATTTGTATGTGCACATTTCAAGCCACATTGAGTCAGTAATTACTCCTGAAAATCCCACAACAACTACTTCTGTAAGCAATAATGACAGTTTAACATCTAACGGACATTCACAAGTACGATTACCAAAAATTGAGTTGCCTAAGTTTAATGGTGATTTAGCTACATGGACATCATTCATAAATTTGTTTGACACCACCATTCACCAAAACACTGCTTTATCAAATGTCATGAAATTCCAGTATTTGTTAAGTTTACTTCATGACGAACCTCTAAGCTTGATTCGGAGTCTTAGCCTTACAGAAGAAAATTACATCATTGCATACAATTTGCTTAGGGAACGGTATCACAACAACAGGCGTTTGCAGTTGCTTCATTTAAATAAAATTTTAGATCTCCCTCAAATTTCATCCACAAACGTTAATGGAATCCGTCAATTTGTCAACTCTTTTAATGAAAATTCACAAGCATTAAATGTTCTAAAGTGCAATATTCAAGATCCAAACCCTTTACTAATTGCAGTAGTATTACGCAAGCTGGACTTGGAGTTACGCAAAAAATTAGAAGACTCCCGCACCAGTTCATTGTCTGCAAATCACACATTGCCCACAATTAAAGAAATCATTGATTTTCTTAACACTGAATGTTCTCACTTTGAAGACGCATCTTTAGCTCCTTCTGTTCAGGTTGCACAAAGTATCGCTAATTCATCACGCCACAAATCGGCATCTTGTGTTAAGACTTACCCTAAAAAAGGTGTATCTATGGTTGCAACTACTCAGTGCACGCCTTCCGCAAACACTCAGACCCCATTGCATTGTATCGTGTGTAATCAGTCAACACATAAACTTTACTCAACTTTACATCAAAAACTGTAAGTCACAATCATCATGTAAGGTATGTCATAAACGTCATAACACGTTATTGCATTTCAATGTCGATAATCTTGTCAGCGAAACTAAACAATCAAACGAAAGAACTATCTCACCTAAGTCAAGTAAATTTGAAAATGGCACTACCTCTAAGACGGATACGTCGGTAACGCTCGCATCGCAAAACAAATCCAACATTCACTGCAATGTTACTGTATTATTAGGTACCATGATGGTGAAATTAAAGTCTCCTGATGGAACTTCTCATATGTTTCGAGCATTAATTGATTCTGGAAGCATGTGCAACCTCATAACGGAACGTGCTGCTAGCATACTAAACATTTGCCGTCACAAATGTGATATCCAACTGTCAGGAATTGATCATCATGTAACACAAAACAATGGTCAAATATTCGTGTCTCTAGAGACATTATCAGGTCAACAGATTGTTGAGCAATTTCCTATGTTAATTCTCAGCAAGCTGACAGTCGACCTTCCCCGCATGCCCATATCATCAGATGTTATTAAGCATACACAATCATTAACTCTTGCCGACCCAACTTTTCACCTCCCTGGTCGCATTGACGTTGTTCTTGGAGCTGCATTATTTCCACTATTGTTCACTCATGAACAGTTCTCACTTGGTGACAACATGCCTCATGTACTAGGTACTAGATTCGGGTATGTCATCATGGGTACTGCTCCATGTGTACCAACAAATACCTCATCATCAAATGTCGCACCCGCAACCACACTCAACATCTGTCTTCATTCAATTAGTGATTCAGATTTACATTCATCCATACAACAGTCCTGGCATCAAGAGGAACCTCCAATGTGTTCTCGACAGAGCAAAGAAGATGATATGTGTGATGCACATTTTGCAAGAACACATTCACGGGATGACAATGGACGATATGTGGTACGTCTTCCTTTCAAAGACTCAAATTTTGAACTTGGTTCTCCACGACAAGCCGCAGAACTTCGATTACATGCAATGGAACGGAAATTCAGTAACAATGATCATTTCTCACATCTATATCATGAATTCATGGATGAATACATCAATCTTGGCCACATGTCCAAACTTGACTCCAATTTACCACCTGATCCGCATTACTATTTACCGCATCATGGCGTTCTTAAAGAAAATAGCAGTACTACTAAACTGCGCACTGTATTTGATGCAAGCTGCAAGACTAGTTCTGGACTTTCTTTAAACGACCATTTACTAACAGGACGCAAACTTCAAACTAACATCTGTGACATATTGCTTCAATTTCGAAGGCACAATTTCGTATTCTGCTGTGACATCAAACAGATGTATCGCCAGATATCAGTCCATCCTGACGACAGAAATTTCCAACTGATCCTTTGGAGAACAGATCCCAAACAGACTGTTTCAACATATCAACTAAACACAGTAACATACGGCATGAATAGTTCTCCGTATCTTGCCATCCGTACTTTGCACCAATTAGCTGAAGATGAAGGGGAAGCCTATCCACAAGCGGCTAAAGTGTTACAAAACCACACATATGTCGACGACATAATCACAGGAGCAGACACAGAAGACGAAGCTATCACATTGCAAACAGAGCTTATTTCACTATTGAGTCGCGGATGCTTCGAACTACGCAAATGGGTTTCGAACTCAACTAAACTTTTGCATAACTTACCTGAAACACACTTAGAATCACCAATGTTTTTGCAGAATTCCCAAGCACCTCATTTTACTGTATTAGGTTTACAATGTTCTCCAACAACAGACATGTTCTCATATAAGTTTGAACTACCTAACACATTCAGTACTCCTACTAAACGAATTGTCTTAAGCACCATAGCAAAAATATATGATCCTTGTGGATTTCTTACACCGTTTATCATGGTTGCTAAATGTTTCATGCAACTAATATGGACTTGAGGCATATCATGGGACTCACCATTACCAGCGGACCTCCAAGCACAGTGGCAATCGTTCACTGATGACATTCAATGGTTATCACAAGTGTCAATACCTCGGACTTTAAACCTTTCAGCATCTCACCACATAGAACTTCATGGTTTCTGTGATGCATCTGAAAGTGGATATGCTGCTGTTGTCTATTTTAGGTGTGAACACTCGTTTGGAATGACATCAGTAAACTTAATCATGGCAAAGAGTAGAGTCGCACCTCTCAAACGAGTCACCATACCACGACTTGAATTGTGTGCAGCTCATTTACTCGCACAACTTGTATCTTACTGCAGAACTCTCTTTGCAGACATTACTACATCTGACAAGATCCACTTATGGAGTGATTCTTCAGTAGTATTAACATGGCTACGCACACCAGCATACAGATTGAAAACCTATGTAGCCAACAGGGTCTCACAGACACAAGAACTTGTACCTCTAGAATCATGGAAGCACATCTCCAGTGAACAGAATCCTGCGGACTGCGCATCTCGGGGATTGCTCGTTTCACATTTAGTCAATCATTCTCTCTGGTGGAACGGCCCTCCATGGCTTTCATTACCTCCATTTGATTGGCCAAAATCAAAGTTCACCCCAGTAGAACTGGATCCCTCACAAGAAATAAAGTCTAATCCATTACCTGTTTTATCAGTGAACCAAATTGAAGAATGTTCCATTCTAACCAAATTTTCATCATGGATCACTTTACTACATGTTATGGCATTTGTCTTACGCTTCATTCACAACTCTCGTTCTACGTCTCATCGAACTGGTCATCTAACAACTGACGAGCTTCAAGAAGCACGATTGAAAATATTTTATTTAGTACAACAAACAGCTTTTTCTAAAGAACTCAAATCAGTGTCTCAGCATCATGTTTGGCCAAAACAAATGCAACGTTTGAACCCGTTTATAGACAATAACAAACTGATCCGGGTTGGTGGAAGACTCAGCAACACCTCGTTACCATACGACACACAACATCCCATTTTACTTCCCAAAAACCACCATGTTGTCAACCTTTTGATTGACTATTATCACATTCAAAACTTGCATGCTGGCCCGCAACTAGTTCAGTCTTTACTAGCACAAGAAGTTTGGATTTTATGCGCCAGAAGCATCATTCGCTCACGCATTTTTAAGTGCCTTGCGTGTTTTCGCCAACGTCCAACCAACACTAATCCTTTAATGGGTGATTTGCCAACAGTCCGAACAAATCCAGCCAAGCCATTTTTATCAACTGGAGTTGATTATGGTGGACCTTTCAACATAAAAATAACTAATTTGAGATTCATAAAGCAAATCAAAGTGTACATTTGTTTATTCATCTGCATGGTGACAAAAGCAGTCCACATAGAAGTAGCGACAGATTTATCAACAGAAGCATTTCTTGCTTGCCTTACCAGATTTATATCACGACGTGGACAGTGCACTGACATTTATTCTGATTGCGGCACAAATTTCATTGGTGCAAACACTGAACTCCGCAAGATTGTACAATCAACAATTCAAAACTCAGACTCTCAACACCGCATTCAACAATTTGTCACAACGCATGGAATTAAATTCCACTTTAACCCTCCATCTGCCCCACATCATGGTGGCCTCTGGGAGAGCGCTATCAAAAGCGCAAAACACCATCTTCAGAGAGTAATTGGCAACAACATCTTAACTCTTCCAGATTTCATAACGCTGACAGTTCGAGTTGAAGCTATGTTAAACTCACGTCCGTTAACACCGTTGTCAAGCAACCCATCAGACCTCTCTGCCTTGACGCCAGGCCATTTTCTCGTAGGTGGACCACTTACTTCACTTCCAGAACCTGATTGAACCACAACACCGCCAAATCGACTTAAACATTATCAGCTACTGCAACAACTTTTTCAACATATTTGGAAACGTTGGAGCTTAGAATACCTACACACTTTGCAACAACGCACAAAATGGACTGCAAATAATCCGAACTTGAAAATTGGAGACCTGGTGTTAGTGAAATCCCAATCAAGCCCCTTAAGCTGGCCATTAGCACGAGTGGTAGAAGTCTTTCCAGGTTCTGATGGAATTGTGCGCGTGGCTAAAATAAAAACAATGGACGGAACACTTGTTCGCCCAGTTGTGAAACTCTACCCCTTGCCCATATATGAATGAACTTAGTGCACCAGTTGAAGTCTACTATACTTCAAGGTGGGGGGTATGTTTGGTATTCCCACATCAATATCAAATGGACTGTTTTCATCCCAGATGTTTTTTTATAAAACATGTGTTTTCTTTTTACTATGATTAATCAGTTAAAAGAACTTTGTTTATATTTTTGTTCACAACAAAAACAAATAGTGGGTTTTTTATACACACCAAGGACAAATTTAATATAACCAATTTTTTTAAAAAGGTCAGCAAGAATATGATGAATCTGTTGTACATTGTTTTTGGTGAGTTATTTTTCATAGTATTTTAAAAAACCTTCTGTTTTACCATGTAATTGATTTTACAAGTTTTCATGTTAAAAATAAAGCAAGTTATTCAATTTTAATCTCAATTATTAATGGTCCTTCGATAAAAAGATGTTTTTCTCACATTAACCGCACACAAGTTCTCGACTTCGTCTCGAACTTGAAACACGATCTCGGGGTCGGCAAAACGCCACTTTCGGCCCTTGTGACGAAATATACTATATTCAATACGTACATATGTCATTCACAGAATTGTGTCATACCGTGCATAATTAATTACAAATAAAATAAGTTACATTACAGATCCTAACAAAACTCTTGTTGGTTAAATACTTAATCGAATCTTCTGACTTAAGAAAAAAATTATCTATATTGTATATTGGTTTATTTACCAGATACAATTTTACCTTTTTTTAAACAGCTTTTGATCATTAATCACTTTAATATTTACTGGCAAGAAAAAAATGCGTTTATTGTATGCCAGTTTGTTACCTTTTATTGTTTCATAGTTGTGAAAAGAATTTAAAGTTAGAATTTTTCATAAATTTGATTTAATGTGTAAAACTAATTAATAAATAAAAACTGTAAACTGTCATGATTCCTGCCACCTTAAATTTTTGTTTAAGTGACTCTTATTTTTAGTTTGAATATTATTTTAAGTTTACCTTTTTTTTTTGCTGCAAGAATTCAATTTAGGTTGCTGCTTGATGTGCAACCATAAAGGCACAGTCCAAATGCCATGTGGGCTTCGGTTAAGGCATGATAGATTATCTTTAATGTGGCAAAGGTGCTAAAATTGGAAATTTGCCTCAGAACATAAAGCCCTGAAGATGTTATAATCTCCAAATTGTAATACCCGCAGAACAGCAAACATATATGTGTGTCCTTCATGTGTAATTTAAAATGTCTGTTTTTAATTAAAAACTCATACAATCTGTGTTTCCTCAATGTACAAATTTCTGAAGCAAGTAAGCCCCTGAAAATTTTCAAGATGATCAGTTATTTTTAAGTGTAATGAAATTACAGATTACACCATCAAATTTTTTAATAATCAAGGTAGATGGATTACTTTTGAAGATGTTTTATACTTTATTCTTTTCACCAGAAGAGGGAGATGGGATAGAGTTTCTTCTGGTGAAAGAGTTGTCACGCCAGCTGAACTTCACTATCAAATACAAAGTGGGGTACAAGTATTGGGGGTTCTTGCGTCCCGACGGCACCTGGCATGGCGAGGGGATAGGGCAGGCGATGCAGGAACGGAAAGCCGACCTTGCTGTAGCCGACTTCTGGCAGATCCCATCCTTCTACGCAATTCTCGACTTTGGGCCATCGCTCAAAAAGGTAAGAGATTTATTTGAATAATCAAAGCATACAAGGCACATTCACCACCAGCGTCTTGGCAGTCAAGAGTAGACACGGTCATGTCATTAGGCCATTCTCCAATGGTGACAGTTGCACGTTAAATGTTATGTACTGTATTTTGTATGTCTGGCTGGACTTTTCCAGCTTTGATTTTTGGAATAATTGCTCAAGAAAGTTATGAGAAGGTGCTAGCATATTCAACATTATCCTTTTCAAGTTCTTAAAAAAATATTATGTAATTTTTTAACAAAAACAAGATTTAGGCCGATATAGTGTTGCTACCATGGCAACGAGACGTTCAAGATGACCATGATCATGACACCCATGGACTGGTTTCAGTTCAGATGGAATTCAGAAGCGACTATATAAAGGCACTCAAGAAGAATGGGACTTACAGTAATATCTAATTTCCTATGAAAATCAATATGCTTTGTGACGTTAAATGCGGATGTTAAATGTGAAGTTGTTTTTGACTAAATTAATTTGAAGTTATTCGTACATAGCTGCTTGGTCCCTCAGTGTGAAGTTACCGTTTTAATCTAAGGACACATTTTGACAACATATTTATTTCAAGCTGCATCCATTAATCCATGTGTTCATTTTTGGCAGACTTGTTAGACAAGCACAGAAAAACAACCAATATTTTAATGGCCACATTTATTGACCTTCATCTAAATAAATATTTCTGAACAAACATTGTACTTTTAAATGATTAATAACCATCTCTGATCTATTTCACCAGAACTCTTTTGCATTCCTTGTGAGGAGGCCAGTTCTGATCGACTTCCAGTGGAGGATGATCGCGACAATCTTTGAGCTGCCAGTCTGGATATGCACTCTCGCTGCCTTTGCAGTTGTTGTTGTTGTTTACCACATCTGTTTACTCTGGGACCTTCGCCCCCACAATCAGAGTAAGTTTTACAACCATGGATATTTTACACTAGCTGTTGCCCACCACGGCTTCACCCGTGATTGAATTTGTTTTTAAACTTTTTAAATAGCAACGAAATCTTCTTCCTCAAGAATTATTTAATACATTAAAAAAGTGTGAGCGGAGGAGCACTTATGATCAAAGAGGAACGACCATGTCAAATATTGACCCGTAAATATTTGACATAACGCTATCATACAGTAATTTTTAAGTCCAGTGGGGTGGGAGTCATATAGGCTTTCAAAAACCATATTTCCAAAACCATTTCTTAGTGACTACCTATGAGTATAAAGGCATGACCATGTCAAATATTAACCCTGTAGGTGAAATAGTAATTTTTAAGTCCAGTGGTGTTGAGCCCTAAAGGGCTTCAAAAACTATTTTTCCAAAACCGTTTTTTAGTACCTTTGAGTATAAAGAGAAATGTCCACGTCAAATTTTAACCCCGTAGGATCCAAGGTAATTTAAAGCATTGCCAATACTGAAATACAGCTAGGTTTATCTAAGAATAAAGTTTGTGTTGGCCTTTGGTGATCGATATACACCAATTAACACAAACTGATCAACACAACCTACACTTATACAGCACTTCACAGCAGAGCATTCAGAAACTTTCTCTTGACAGAGTTCCTCTATAATTGGCATTGATATTTGTTTTACTTAAGATCATTTTTAACAAATATTGCAACCTCTCCTAGTTGGTCAACCTTATCTAATAGAAGCAATCATACATGTCAAGATAAAATTATTGGTTCCAAGGCGAGCAATAAATCATCTAAGTTTGAGCTCTCCATGTTTTCAGTGTTCATAATTTAAATTATCAATGTTTTATTTTATAAAGTTAATTATTTTATAAAACACTGTCATATATGATATGAAATAATTATTTTTAAGGAACTTTTGCTACATTTATGCCACCACTTTTATTAAATTATGCGCTACTTAATTTTTTTTTAATAACCAAGCAAGACATTTTGGAATATCTACACATGGCTGGCAGAAAAGTTTTTTTGTCTTACGCAGGTTGGGCGGCGAGTTTGCTGACAATCTTCGGCCACTTCACGATGGCAACGTCGACCACCCCCGCCCCCACGGGCTCGTCCCGCCCTCTGCTCACCGCCTGGTCCTTGTTCGCCCTTCTGCTGATGACCTCCCTCTCCACGGGAATTGTCACTCGCCTTACACTCCCCCTCTACTCGCCCCGTGTAGACACCAACCAACAAATGGTTGAGGGTGGCTTCTACTGGACACACCAATTCTATAGAAAGATTGAGACTGCAGAAATAAAGAATATGATATTTGACTTTAATGTAAGTTATCCTTTTTTAAAAACACTAATTCTTCGACTTCCCTTTATGCTTCAGTACACTCTTGTTTATTGAAACTAATGTGGCGGACAGCAAGTTTGGATGTCAAAAAATTTTGATTAAGCGAAGTCCACAATGCTGTTAAGGCGACCAAATGTGGTTATATTCACTATTGTTGGAGATAGTTTATATACCACCAACACGAGAGATTTCCTGTAAATAAGATGCTGAAACTTTTCGCGGGAATCATACCTTTCTTGTATAAGTGTTTGAATCATGTCATTTTCTACACCATTAACTACTTAAAAAAATTTTCTTACAAAAATGCAACTGCCTACACGTGACATCTGGATATTATCTTATTTTTTCAAGGCTGGAGGAAATCTAGGGGGGGGGGGGCGCGGCCCCCCCTTGCCCATAGGTATGGGCGCCCATGGCTAAAGGGTCAGTCCTAGTGGACATTGCTGAAACTACCTGAATAAGTTTCGCTTTGTTTACAAGCATGCTGAGGGCGAGAAACAATATCCAAGTTTATAACGATATAACAATCCGCCTGAAGATTTATAAGCCTGTAGTGAAGAATTTAAATTGGTAGGCCCTAATCTCCAGCCATATACCATCAATCACCTCACTATCAATACGACAACATTGAAATATGTATCAAAGGACTAAATTAGGTCCTAGGTACATTTGTCAAAATCTTGTTATATCCATATAGCTCATTTGAGTTAGAAGTTGTTTCTTTTAATGTTTTTGTTGCATATTGATTTTTTTTCGTATAGTGATTTACTTTATAGTTCTATGAGTATACTGCAATAGTAACAGATGTTAGTAAATACAAAACAAGTAGAGAAAGAAAAACTGTACGTTGCACATTACATAGCCTATAAAGGAGCCTACAAAATAACGATGAAAGCTATAAACAGTGCAAACCTCTTTTTTAATTCTTTCAGGACCCGTGGAGCAGAGAACTGGAAAAAAGAGATGTTTACCTGGATGAAGAGGAAGTCAAACAGGCAATAAAGAGGGATAAGAAAATAAGCTTTCCAGTTCAGACTTATGATGACTTTTTTGTC
This sequence comes from Neoaliturus tenellus, assembly GCA_030545055.2. Lineage (NCBI taxonomy): Eukaryota > Metazoa > Arthropoda > Insecta > Hemiptera > Cicadellidae > Neoaliturus > Neoaliturus tenellus. The sequence goes on from CM061532.1 coordinate 36,713,308, forward strand.
CTCAATACTAGAGGCGCACAAGATCACACGAAGCTACGAGACTTCCGACTAACCAAACAAGCCGTGCAGGGATGCCACCAGTCGTGGGGAGTCAAGAAACACTCGCCTCTGCTACGGCCTTTCACCGTGATCACTCATCGGTTCATACAGGTCGACATACATATATACTTATACATATAGTGTATTGTACAGAACCGATTTTGCAGTTCTCCTCTAAATCAAATTATCAGAATGAACTTCATAGTCAGAGCTAACTTTGCAGCATTAATGGATTATTTTACTCAGCAGTGATAAAACACCATTTATAATAGCCTAGTGATGATGTCGCAGATAATGATGTATTGATTGTCATGTTTGCAGGCCGGTCTTTACAAAGATTGGAAGGATGAAGTGGTTCGTCGGAGGCCTATTTACGATGTCAGTCACGCTCTCATTGAGCTGGATGTTAACACACTGGTCGAGCCTGAACCATTGAAACTCTCCAAAGTACAACCCATCTTCCTGCTCCTGGCTTTCGGATTGGTTGTTTCCAGTTTAGTTTTCTTTTTAGAAATGATTTAGTAGGATGAAAATCACTTTTTGCACTAATCTTATATTAAACTCTATGGTAATAACAAAAACCTTATATAAAAAGTTTATTGTATTATTTAATTTATTTTTTTGCACTTTTTATAAATACATCCTTTTAATAGTCATGCATTTTTATTTACTACATGGAGAAAAGTCACATTATGCCAGTTCAATTTAATACACAGACTGCAGAGTTGGGATAGGATTCAGCATAACCTCACAAATCTGAAAAAAGAAATTCCACATTACGAGGGTAGCCATACAAGTAAATATTTCATGTAAATTACCACCAAAAAAGATCTAATTAATTATTGCACGATCCAGGATCAAAGATCTAATAGCAATAGCCAACACTCTTATAGGAAACACATCTTATAGTTAAGCATTAAGATCTTATATTATTTTGTGTCTTGTGAAATCTAATAATCTTATAAACTCCTTTTTTGACATTAAAAATTTAAAATTAAAAAATTGAAGATAAATTGTTGATGTTAAGTTATATGCTACACACCAAAGACACGGAGGAGGCGGAGAGAGCATCCACGATTACCTGCGCCACATCATCCCCCTTCAGACTCGGCAATGTGTGTAATTTTATAGGGTAAATAAAAATTGCTAGAGCTTGATACAATTTGTGTTTTCATTCACCAATTATTGATTAACTTAGATTTTCTAACAGCACCCCATGGCATCAAACCTACATACTCAATCCTATGGTGTTTTTATGGGGAAAGTAAATAATCTGAAATTCATTGGAAATTCGCTGAGCACACAGGTCTGCTGCGACGGGGGTATTTTACATCAAAGGGAACTGAGAAAGAACTTTCTGGACTTTCCAAAATCATAATTTTAGTATATAGCGGCCTTCATTCATAAAACTGTGATTGGATAAGTTATTCCATTTAAAGGTAAATGAATTTTACCTTACATTTAATTACAATGGCAAATCTGAATGTGTTTAGCAGTGCATAGTCACCAATCACTCATTTAAAGTTAGAAATTTAATTATTTGCATTAAATTTCACATTTTCATGACCCTCTGCTGTTCAAGATTTTATGAAACTTGTCTTGAATGTTCTGGAATGTTATTTCATGCAAAGCTGTGTCAATGACAATTTTTCATTATACTACGAGGGTATAATGGGTGCTGCCTATTTTATCATAAGATGATATTTACTAACTTTTACTAATACAGTACAATATTCTGGGTAGATACTTTTACTGCAATGAAACTTAGCATGCGCAGACCAAACTGATGCTATCGGATTAAACATTTACCAAACACATTTGCTATAAGTTAATTTATTCATGAGCAAACACAAACAAATTATTGAAGTAGTATTATCAACTATTACTTACAACTCTGCTTACTCCTCATGTTTATCGTGAGGTGGAAATTTGTTACAAAACTTTCAGTTTGAGTTTTAAATGTTAGTTTACCAAGGGCTATTCTTAGTCCCAAATTTTTGTGTATAAAAGTGCAAAATATACATGAAACGCCAAGCTCTCACTCACTCATCAAAATCTTATGAAAACATTCAGAAATTTTATAAAATTGTTTTTTGGACAAAATAAAAAAAACTTGGTTTTACAAAATTTAGTAAAACATATTTTGACTTTTCTTCCTTTCTAAAGCAGAGTCAGCTTTAAATTACATAACACATCTCCTTACTGCTTGAAAAAAGTATTCAGCTTCATCTCCAACTTATCAATTTGTGATACTTAATTTTTTAGCAATAGTCTAAAAAAGGAATGTATTTTTTTGTCTGCTTAGAAATTGATACATTCAACTTAAGCCTTTGTCTGCACTGGCCGAACATGTTTGCAGAACATTTGTTTGTTTGTTGGTATTTATTTGTAATGACTAGAAATCGCCTACTGATCGAAATTCGATCAAAATTTCAGTTAATTTTGACCCATGAAGTTTAAAAACATTTTATAACTAAAACATCTGTTCTTTCTGCTTAATAGTTTGATTTACATAAAATTTGTTTACATCTTACATTTTGAATTTTTACATTTTAGACTAGTGAAATGTTATCAAATTCTGTTCACGGTATACCATGCATTCCTGGTTGCCGGGACATAAAAATCGCTTTTAGAAATAGCAGAATATATTTAATTTAGTTAATGTTATGGTTTTCGTTTGTTTAGTAAACAAATACAAAAACTTTAGGCACTAAATTACTTTACTTGAGACACCAACACAAACTGGTGCCTATTTTAAGGTGAATATGACTGAAGCTAAAACATCACAAATGTAAATAAATTCAAAATCATCTAGTTAAAGCTACTTTACGGCACCCAACACACCCATCCTGTTAAACTTGCCAATTGCTATATTAGTGGGGGTTTATTTTTGCTACCCGATTGATGATACACACTACTGAATTATTTAAGCAACGGTTGTGTGACCATTGAATAACCCCATGATTTCAATCTGAGAACTAGGAAGATGTTTTTCCCGAAAAAAGCAGAAGACTAGTCAATCACTCGTAAATATTCAACCGATTTGGCAGAGTTATTCACCAGCCACCACCTAAAATATAATTCTTTGATATGAGATTCGGTCGCTGTCGCACCTGCTCTTTGCGGTACAAACACCATTGACAGTAAAAATTATAACACCTGGTTGGTATTTTCAACCAATTTACATGGTTTCACACATTTATAGCTCCCAAAAGTCCCACGGATATGGAAGTTAGGAGCAAATCGAGTGGCGCCGCGCCGACAGACACTGCCACACTATAATAGGCTATGCGCTGACAGTGGTGGGGTGCCTGGTTTAATCACAAGAATAGTCATTGGTTATATTAGTTTTATATTTTATATCAGAGTTTAATATATGAAAACATTTCATTATTCAGTTTGGGTCCCTCCCGTGACGCCCACAGAAACAAACACTTTAGCAGTACCAATAATCTCAAATAAATTAAACGTGGTCGCACCGCGCCCTTCCCAGGCCGGCACCCCCTGCGGTCACATAGATCGCATGACCATCCCTGGCCCTGGGACCAGTTCCAATAAATTTTTATGGCTATTAAAATTCCTCAGAGAAAAATATTCTTGCCCATGTAACAATGCTTGTTTAGTTTATAAAATTTCCAAACTTTATTAAAAAATACATTAAAATGATTCTGGATATTTCTAAAGATGATTTTTATCTTCCATAACATCCACAAAAGATCAAGTAAAACAACCTATTAATCAAGTAAACCTGCATTCATCCTTATTTATTATTTGATTTTATCTATTTATTTTTTTAAGACCCTTATAAGTTTTTGGGAAAGATGATATCTGCTTTAAAACAAAATGTGCAGTAAACAATTTTATGGAGTTAAATAACTTTTTAATTCACTTATTTTTTTTAACTTTAACGTTTTAATTTCATTCATTCAAATTGTTTATTTAGATTTCAGGCAGTAATAACAAAAATCTAATAAGCTGACTGACGATTTAAGCTGATATGAAGCTGAATATTTCAACCATGGTTTCAAAAGGTGTCTTTTGAAAATGTAATACCAAACTAAATCTCTGGTACAGAGACTTTTTTATTGAAGCTTAAATTAAATTTTTAAAACACCATATAGAAAGATGAGCGAAATACGTTTTTATTCTGGAAGTTATTTTATAACGAGTACTATGCAATATCATCAGCATTCTGTTCCATAAAATTGTAATTAAGTGCCTAACTTTGGTTTGAATATGTAAAATTAATTACCAACACAGCGGTATTCCTGTTTTAGTGATTTTTCCGGCAGTTCGAGTTATTCCTACTTAAACACAGCAAAAATCAATTAAATGACATATGTAACACAAACAAGCAATAAACAAGCATTATTAATTCATAAACATTCTTCATCACATTTTGGCATGCATGATGTTATAACACACTCATGGTTGTACTTTTGGAAGTTACACTATATGTTTCAGTGCATTAATGTGTTCAAAGTATCAATTAAACAATCGTCTCAATTTTTTTATGTTTCTATTAAATATTGATTATCTTTTAAATGTTTTGAAAACTAGTTATGTTCATGCAATTAAGTTTCAGGACAGTTTTAATACAACAAAAGTTATAAAACATTCATCTGAAATATTTCAGTTAGTAAATTCTTCATCAGCTATATGCATTTTTGCTGAAGATAAAGAAATTACCAGTATTTTTATTGACTCTATCCACTGGGAATATATACCTAGGGCACCTTTCATCATAAACAACCAGAGAGACAAATTAAGTGTTTGCTCTTGCAATATCATACTTGAGATGAAGAATTTAACAAACTGCAATGAATTGTTTTTTGGTTTTAAAAAATCATCAATTTACTTCTTGAATTCTCATTTTGACATAAATATTACAACATTAGGGAATTGCCTACACAATTCTTCCTCCCCCGAAGTGGTTGTTCTTGTCAATGGTTCAATTTTTGAGTTAAGTCAATTTTTCCGAATGCCTCGTCGATTCAACCCAAGCAGCATCAACGACGTAAAACAACATCGAAAGGAGAAATGCAAGCTTGATCTCGAAGGTGTTGAAGTGGCCGTAGCATACATGAATTACCCACCTTTTTCGATTTTTCCAAACCTCGATAAACCAGGTAATTTAGACATTAACACCCAACAAAGAATGTTTTGTTCTTATTTAAGTCTGTCTTTTCCAAAAAATGTTTAATTAAATCAATAATTGTGTTTAGAAACGTATCCAGGTTTTCTAACGGATAACATTGATTTTTCTGTAAAATAGTTGTGGAGGCATCGATCATTTATTTATAAAATGTTTGTCTGATTAACAAAATAATCTATAATTATTAAATACGCTAAGGGTATTTTTTTTTGTTACAAGAACTCCACCTACAATGTTCAATCGATTTCCTAGTTTTTTTGTGTCATTGGATAGGGCTTGGTCTGTAGTTGTTTCTGCAAAAAATTATGAGAATTGGACTTAAAATAAAGGCGCCATCCATTATTAAAATTTGAAATCTTTCTATTAGAATTACAATGGGCTTAAGTTTTGATTTTAGCGAATTTCCCATAGGGAATAAGCTATTACCGTAGGTCTCATGGTAAGACCTAAGCCCGGGACCATGTTACTTTTTCGTTTTTAGGTGCCCAGAGACCAAAAATAATAGTCATTAAAAATTTTATATATATATATGTATATATATATATATATGTATATATATATATATATATATATATATATATATATATATATATGTATGTATGTGTCCCTAGACACGATAACTCTCGTAAAAAAAGTCCGATCGAGACCAAATTTGGTAGAGATGTGTAATCCTACGTTTATTCGGATGAGTTCGTAAACCAGACATACTGACCTACCAGAATGGGTAGTTTTGGGGGGTTTTGTACCCCAAAAATGGGTTTTTTGCATTTTTCATATGTAAATTTAAAAAATTTTAAATTTTTATTTTGACCATTGGATGTAGCTAAAAAAAACACACAATTTAGTATTTTGAAGCTTCGTTCTATCTCCATTGGTTACCGAGATATTACAAAGTCTAAAGACAGTACATTGTATTTTGGGGCTCCAATGTTAATCTTGTGGAGAATTGGGATGTATTAATATTTCACTTATTAACTAATATTTTTTGATGAAATTTGGAATTCAGCTTCATTTGGTTGAGATTCATCCATTTATGGTAAAAAATCTTGGTTTTTGTGCTTATCATGGCAGCAAACCTGCATGCTCTTTTCCCATGTTAATCATATGGAGAATAGGCAAACTCCTTTATCAATGGACAGATATTGATGAAACTTAGTACATGGCTTCATATGGTCGAAATAATTTTTTTTAATGATAAAAACCTACTTTTAGTGTTCCCCATGGCAGCATACCTGCATACTCTTCCCTATATTATTATAAGGAAAATAGACATTTATTTCCCTATTTCTGAGCATGTGATTTTATTTGGTTTACAGTTTTATGTGGTCAAAATTAATATTACTAATTTGGAAATTCGCTGAGTACGCAGGTCTGCTGCGACGGGGGGTATTTAAACTTCTGTTAATGTAGGCTACAGCTGTAAATAAGTGTATATTTGGTAATTAGGTACTGATAATCACAATATTGGATTGGTCGGGTGTTGTTGGTTTAAAACTACAAGTCTCGTCACATAAGTTGATGAATGGGGGGGGGAAAGGGGGTACTTGTCCAAAAACATCGAGCTTACATCACATGCTAATTTTCATAGAACAGCTGATTACCCAATAATTTTAACTTAATAGTAGTGCAGATTCATTCGTCAAGTTGCATGGCAAGGATTAAATGTATCATTAAGTTTTAAATATAGCAAATTACATGAGATAGTCCAACTTAAATTGCTCAATTTCATGCAACACATTTACCAGTAATAATAGAACTACCTTGGAAAATTTTAGGTTGTTAGAAGAAATTAAGACTAAATTCTAAATTTCAAGAATCATTTAATTTATTTTTTCTTAATTTTATAAAATTATTGGTTAATTTGGTTAATGCTACAGCAAGTTAAGTGGGAGAAGATATCAATTTAATATAGTATTTGTATGAGTTTGTTAGCCATGCTTACTTAATTCTCTGTATACCCATTATGAGTGCCGCATTCTATTGTATACTTGATGAATTATTGTATGTGTCCTTTATGTGTAAATTTAAATGTATATTTTAAACTAAAGACCCATATAACCTGTGTTTTCACAACGTACAAATTTATGAATTAAGCAAGCCATACTTTGTTCTGAATATATTCTAAATTATCAGTTATTTAAGAGTGATGTCAAATTTTATATGATAACTTAGATGGATTATTTTTGAACATGTTTTAATTTTTCTCACCAGAGGAGGGAGATGGGATAGAGTTTCTTCTGGTCAAAGAGTTGTCACGCCAGTTGAACTTCACGATCAAGTACAAAGTGGGCTACAAATATTGGGGGTTCTTAAGGCCCAATGGCACCTGGCATGGCGGGGGGATAGGGCAGGTGATGCAGGAACGGAAAGCCGACCTTGTTGTAGCCGACATCTGGCAGATCCCATCCTACTACGCAATTCTCGACTTCGGGCCATCGCTCAAGAGGGTAAGTGCTTTATTTGAATAATCAAAGCAGACAAGGCCCATTCTCCACGAGTGTCTCGGCAGTCGCGGGTCCATCGCATGTAAGACACAGTCATGTCATTAGGTGACACGTTGTGCAATGGATGTTGTGTACTGTAGTTCGTATGTGTAACTGGACTTTTTGGGCTTTGATTATTGGAATAATAATAATAATAATAATAATAATAATAATAATAATCTTTTTATTGCTATTACAACAATAAGTAAGTTGGAAGCAATGTTAACGATACAATAATTTTGATATGACAAACTCAAATTCAAATGTTTCTAATATAAGTTAGTAATTTATGTGTTTAGCCTAGTTTAATTCCATAACTCCTAAATACCTGCCATATACTTTAACACAGTTGAAAAAGAAATTTGGTTTATGTATTTTGGCAATGATCCATAAATTCACCAACACTATAAAAAGCGTTTTCAACTAAAAACATTTTTAATTTATTTTTAAATGGTCTTAAGTTTTGTTGATTTATTATGCAGTCTGGCAATATATTCAAATATTTAGCACCAGCATTACATGGTAAATTTTGACTGATATTTAATCTAAGTTGTTGAGGTCTGAAATTTTGATGAAATCGAGTATTATATTGATGAATATCACTGCCCTTAGTTAATTTACCTTTAAATCTGGCATAAATTGTTGTTTCCAAAATATAAATACAGGGCAGTGTTAACAACCCCATCCTTTTAAAGGTGTCTTTACATGACTGATTTTTTCTTAATTTAAACATTATTCTTAAAGCTTTTTTTTGAAGTTTGAATAGTCTTTTAAATTTAGTTTCAGCACATTTTCCCCAGATTATGATGCCATAAGACAAATGTGTTGTTATAAGTCCATAATATGCCATAAGCAGAGTGTTTTCATTGCAAAATTTGGCTAAAAATCTTAATAAATATATGTTAGAAGATATTTTGGAGCACATTTTATCGACATGACTGTTCCAATTCAGTCTGTAATCTAATGGAATTGCTAAAGAAAAATTATGAAAATTTGCTAGCATATTTAATATTATTCATTTCAAGTTCTTTAAACAAATTTAACCCTTTGGGTGCCAAGAGCCGACTAGATCGGCATTTATTACAATGCCGATCTAGTCGGCATTGAAATAAATGCCGATCTAGTTTATTACTAATAGTTATTATTAATTAGTTATTATTTAATCGGCATTTTATTACAATGCGAGAACTGCCAGCTGCCAATGTGATCGGCATCGCCTATCGTTGTGAGAAATGCCAGCTGCCGACATCGGCGCCTAACGTCTGCGCGAGAAATGCCCGCTGCCGATCTAATCGGCATCTCACAAATTCTTTGAAGTGGACGCAAATTTAGCAGTACACGTTTATACTTCAACTCAAATTAAAGCTAAAGAGTTGCAGTATCTGATAAATATGCTGTGTTAAAAGAAAAACAAGCGATTCAATTACGTATAACACCATGATTGTTGAGGTTATACTACAGGCATTGGGTGCCATGCCGTCTGCCGCTCCCAGACTGCAGGTTTTAACAGAAAGACGAAACCAAATGATGTACAAATATGTAAATAGTTGTTACTGTATTCAAGAAACTTTTTAATTGATTTCATACTTTATCTTTGTGAATTCATTTTAGTTAAGTGTTTATAAAGATTTCCAACTAGCCTTCCTCAAGAGTTTCTGTAATTTGTAATTACTGTAAAATTCTTTTTCAAATTATTTTATTTTTTTTGCTGGATTTTTATATTTACTGTCTATTGTATTTCAGTAAAAATACATAAATAAAACATTTACAATATTATTTACAATTAATATTTAAATAAAATATTGATTTGATCATTATTTTAGAGTGTAATTCAAAATAGTAGATTTTTGCTATATCACTACATTTTCTTATATATATTATGTATTTTTATGTATTTATCGGCAGAAGTTGATGAAAATTTGTGCGCTAGGACCAAGAAAACATGCTAAATCCAATTATCACGTGGGGTTTCCAGTAAAATGTAATTTTGACAAATGTTTTCGGTTTTTAAATACATCATAAACCTTTTTTATATAAAATTTTATATTGTTTTTTAGTTTTTTACTGAAAATATGGACCCGTATTCATGTAATTATATATGGGTATTTAGAGCATATAGAGTACAAATTTGTTTTGACCTTCAAAACAAAAAAACAAAAAAATATAAGGTTCTAACTGTATTATGAGGGAAGTTATGGTTTGCAAAGAAAAACATTGTAAAATCATATTGTTTTTACATTGTAACATTGTAACAACATTGTAATAACATTGTAATAACATTGTAAAAATTGTAAATGTTTTGCTCCTGGCAATTCCGGGTTTTCATATGGCATAAGGGCTGGCAATTGAAGGTTACACACTGGTGAACTCAGCTGGCAGTTGTCGCTTAGAAAACAACAAAAAGGCTTGGCAGCCAAAATGTAATTTTTTAACAAAAACAAGGTACAGGCCAACAATGTTGTTGGGTCACCACGGGGCCTACAAAAACTAACGGGCCTGCATATTTCCCCCCACCACCAAAGTGACGTGACTATTTGCGGCCGATCTGCAGCACAAGTTTTCGTAAGATAACATTGTGAAAACGTGACATCCTTAACTTATTTCCCACCTCTTAGGAATTAGATAATAGGTTATTAGACAAGAATTATATATTCTAATCTAGATTAAATAAGGAGCAAAATTATACCATTACTGTAAAGTTAACAATTTTCCTGATATTTTTTATTACGAGATTAAGTCAAAACTTAATTTAATTTATAGTTTTGTTTACATTTTTCATCAGCTGTTTACAGTATAAAAGCATTGACTTTGTACACTACGTGAGTAGACTTCTCATAGCATAGGCGTGTGTGAAGCATATTGACGGTGGTGCGATCTCGTGCGGCGTCCATCGAAGTACACGTAACATTTGATGGATAAATCAGTATTACCACTCTTCTAAACCAAGGATGAAACATTTTATAACTGAAAGTTATGTTTATGTTTTGGTAAAATGTTTTGGCAGCACTGTAAATTTAGCTGAATAATAACAACATCGATGGCAGCGACTCTGGTGCGGCGTCCTCCGAACTTCCAAATTTTTGCCTCAAACTAAATGCATTGGATGAGAGGTCTATTCACGTTAGTGTACATAGTCAATGATAAAAGTATATTTAGTTGCAAATAACAAACTTTTAGAACTGAAAAGGTACAATTTAATTTGTTTTATGGAAAATAAAAATTCTAACTGGCAAAGTACTGATTTAAGACGTTTATTTCCTTTCTTATTCCTAGAAATATCTTCAAAAGCTTTGGAAGAAATCTGTTTACAAAAAAAGTCAATGCATCCTACAGTGTGAGAAATTCAAGTTTTTATTTTACCTAAAAAGTGAGTTTTAAGTTTTGCACAGCGGAATGTTATTAGTATCATTCAATTTGTAATTTAATGAGGATTAGAAGGATATGCAAAACTTATGACTTCATTTTCTTGTATTTAAAAATACACATAAAAACTGATGCCAAGTCAGGCTATTGCAATGCTTTGAAAAGGAGATGACAGCTGAAATTCAAAAATGAATTTCAAATTATTTGTACATATATGTACGGTAACTTTAGACTATGGGACCAAGCAGTTATAATTGCTAGGTCCCACAGTCTAAAGTTACGGTTTTAATCCAAGGACACATTTTGACAACATATTTATTTTAGGTTGCATCCATTCATCCATACATAGTGTGTTCATTTTTGGCAGACTTGTTAGGGAAGCACAGAAAAACCACCAACATTTCAACAACCACAATTACTGATCTTCATCTAAATAAATATTCTTGAACATACATTGTACTTTCAAATGGTCAAACATCTGTGATCTATTTAAACAGAACTCCCTCGCATTCCTCGTGAGGAGGCCAGTTAAGATCGACTTCCAGTGGAGGGTGGTGGCGACCATCTTCGAGCCACCCGTATGGATATGCACTCTCGCCGCCTTTGCAGTCGTTGTTGTTGTTTACCACATCTGTTTACTCTGGGACCTTCGCCCCCGCAATCAGAGTAAGTTTTACAACAATGGATATTTTACATATTGTTTTAGTTGAATATTTCAAAACATGCTTGAAGTATCAGAATGAGCAAACGGTTTGAGGCTTAACAATAAAGTCAAGTAAGGTTAAGTAAGGTTTGGGGCTTTGATAATAAAGTAAGTTCTTCTTTCATAACTCCCACAAAAAAATTGGTTGTTTATGAGGATACCAAAGTACTACCACACTGGTACTGTATACCAGGATTACCAAAGTACATTGGAAAACTAAGATCAAAGCAGAATCAGTGATTAATTTTTGCAAATGCTCATCTTGCAGGCTTTCCTATACATTTAGTATTATTTCAAGATAATGCAATCAATAAATCGTACGATTACCAATCACTATGTTACAATCCGTACACATTAAATAGTAGATCAACTTATGCCCTAGTTTGAAAGGAAGTGGCTGTGGTCATTTAGTGTCTTACTATTACTTATCTAGGAATAAATTGAATTCTCTAAGCAGTAAAGGAAATCACGATCAAGTTTCTAAGCAATTCTTCAAACTTTCTCATTATTTTTCAACTAGAAACTCACTATACTTATTTGTATAATTTTGACCAAAGCTAGTTTGACTCCTAATCCTATTAATTTTATGGTAGTTGGTCAACCTTATCTAGTAGAAAGAGTCATACATGTAGTGAGAATATTATTGAGTTCAAAAGGCTAGCAATAAAACCTCTAAAATTTGAGCTCTCCATATTTTCAGTGTTCTCAATTTAAGTTACCAATTTTGTATTTTATAAAGATAATCGTTTTATAAAATACTGTCATATATGATTTGAAATTGTTATTTTGAAGGCACTTTGGCTACATTTTTGCCACCACTTTCACTAAATTATGCACTACCTATTTTTTTAATAACAAAACAAGACCTTTTGAATATCCACACATGGCTTGAAAAGATTTTCTTTTATATCTGATTTTATTTAATAATCTCAGGTTGGGCGGCAAGTGTGCTGACAATCTTCGGCCACTTCACGATGGCAACGTCGACCACCCCCGCCCCCACGGGCTCGCCCCGCCCTCTGCTCACCGCCTGGTCCTTGTTCGCCCTTCTGCTGACGACCTTCCTCTCCACGGGAATTGTCACTCGCCTCACGCTCCCCCTCTACTCGCCCCGCGTAGACACCAACCAACAAATGGTCGAGGGCGGCTTCTACTGGACACACCAGTTCTACAAAAAGTTTGAGACTGCGGAAATAAAAAATATGATATTTGACTTTAACGTAAGTTTTCCTTTTTTTAAAAACACAAACTCTTAAACTTTCCTTTATGCTACAGTGCAATCTCAATCATCAGAACTAATGTAGCGGACAGCCAGTTCCAATGTCAAAAAATTTTGATGAAGCGAAGTCCATAATGAGTCATTGTTTTTGCTGTTAAGGCGACTAAATGTGGTTATATGGTTATATTGTTGGAGATAGTTTATATACCACCAACCTGAGAGACTTCCTAAAAAATAAGATGCTGAAACTTTGAATATAGTAACAATTAACTTATAGGGATAAAAAACAAAGCAAAAAAATAAAGATCCTTTTACTGTCCCCACTCCATTATTCATAGCAATCTTTTTTCCAACTCACCGGTATTGATCCTGTTCATAGCTTTAATTTTATCCTCGATAGACACGCATACCTTTTTCTGCTTCTTTTCACTCATATTTTAATTGTCAATTGACATTCTATAGCTCAGGTGCACTCGCGAGACAGACAGTTTAGGAAGTTCATGTTTACTTCTTGTCTCCTCCTTATTCTTTACTTTTTAGTCAAATTGGTTTAGAATAAAGTGTATTTGAATCAATTAAATTTACTGTTCCTTTTGTGACATTGATTATTTGCGAAGATTTTATAAAATTCCATAATAAGGTGTTTAGTAAATAATAAGTTTAGTTGTGTAGTAAAATATTGGATTTGTTCCTTTTCATTTTGTAAAGAACTGTACTTATAAAAAATACCCCTCGCCAACTATTTTGGTCTTGATGAACCCTTTATTTAGAGCTATAAACCATGATTTCCTGATAATAAAGGATTTAATGTGTTCCTGGTTCATTGCTTTTTCAATAAAACTCTGTGAATTTAATAGTTAATTAGCTCTCATCTGCAAAGAACCTTAAGGCCTTATGATTAATATGAGTTAATCGTTTGAGGTCTGTATAAAAAAAATACATGTTTGACATAGGACCTATTAGCCCGAATCATTTCCTTTATTATAGAGTGCAGCGGTTTAGTGCTGCATTTAGAATATTATATTAGAATGGAAATCATGAAAACCGAATAAGGATACAGAAGTTTGAGTTTCATGATTTCATATTCTAATATAATATAATATTCTAAATTAAAACAAGAATACATCAAACCCGCATGACTACCCCTACCGTGAGATAAGACCAATGTTCAAGCTATAACCATTATCCAATAGAGACATTTTATTTAATACTTAACTGTTATTTAAAGTCCCAGAGAATTGTAATTTTATTATTTAATAACGCCGGTTAAACCGATGTTCACTTAATAACGCCAACCTACAATTTTATATGGCCTAAATATAATTATCACTTGAAAAACAACTATTAGGCCTTCTGTATATGATTAATTAGGTTTACAGCTCTTTCTAAATTCAAGAATATCATTTGTAATTTAAGAAATAAATTTAATTTTGTTAATTGTATCAAAGTATTTTATTATGGATAGACGCCATTAAAATAGTGTTTCTCTTTCGAATAGTAACAGCAGTTAGTAAAACAAAAGTAAAGAAAGAAGAAGTGTATACGTTGCACATGACATATAAAGGAGCCTAAAAAATAACGATGAAAGCTATAAACAGTGCAAACCTCTTTTTTAATTCTTTCAGGACCCGTGGAGCAGAGAACTGGAAAAAAGATATGTTTACATGGATGAAGAGGAAGTCAAACAAGCAATTAAGAGGGATAAGAAAATAAGCTTGCCAGTTCAGACTAATGGTGACTTTTTCGTCATCAACACTAAAGGCGCACAAGATCAAACCAAGCTACGAGACTTCCGACTAACCAAACAAGTCGTGCAGGGATGCCACCAATCTTGGGGAGTCAAGAAACACTCGCCTCTGCTACGGCCTTTCACCGTGATCACTCATCGGTTCATACAGGTCGACATACATATATACTTATACATATAACTGGCTGGGTAGCTGAGTGGTTATAGTGCTCGCCTTTGAAGCCGGTTCGATCCTGAGAAAAGTTAGTAGCTTTTTAAAGGTTCGATTCCGGACCCAGTTGCCATTTGTCATTGCGCTATTAATTAATGATGCTTTCTAACAAGTTGTCAATGTTAGGTAGTAACAAGACTGGGGTTTGGACCGTTCCCCATCAAAACGTTAAAAAATGCCACTGGCGTAGAAACACCCAAAATAAAATATAGTATTGTACAGAACCGATATTGCAGTTCTCCTCTAAATCAAATTATCAGAATGAACTTCATGTTCACAGCTAACTTTGCAGCATTAATGGATTATTTTACTCAGCAGTGATAAAACACCATTTATAATAGCTTAGTGATTATGTTGCAGATAATGATGTACCGTATTCATTGTCATGTTTGCAGGCCGGTCTTTACAAACATTGGAAGGATGAAGTGGTTCGTCGGTGGCCCCTATACGACATCAGTCACACTCTCATCGAGCTGGATGTTAACACACTGGTCGAGCCTGAACCGTTGAAACTCTCCAAAATACAGCCCATCTTTCTGTTCCTGGCTTTCGGATTGGCTGTCTCCAGTTTAGTTTTCTTTTTAGAAATGAATTGGTAGGATGAAAATTATTTTTGCAGTAATTTTATATTCTGGTAATAACAAAAACTACAACCTTATATAAAAAGTTAGTTGTATTATTTAATTTATTTATTTGCACTTTTTATAAATACATCTTTTTAATAGTCTTGCATTTTTATTTACTACATGGAGAAAAGTAACATTATGCCAGTTTAATACACTGACTGCAGAGTTGGGATAGGGTTCAGCACAACCTCACAAATCTGAAAAAGTAAATTTCACATTACGAGAATAACAATAGAAGTAAATATTTTATGTAAACTACCATCAAAAGATCTAATTAGTAAGTATAATTATTGACTTTGTACACTGTATAAGTCAACACTCTTAAAGGAAACACATCTTAAAGTTAAGCGTTAAGATCTTATAATATTTGTGTCTTGTGAAATCTGATAATCTTATAAACTCCTTCTTGACATTAAAATTTAAAATTGAAAAACTGAAGACAAATTGTTGATGTAAGTAATATGCTACACACCTCAGACACGGAAGAGGCGGAGAGAGCATCCACGATTACCTGCGCCACATCATCCCCCTTCAGACTCGGCATTGTGTGGATCATCTCGGCAAAGCCAGTACCACTGAAGATCTCGGTGTCCGTCATCCCTGGACTGACACTCTGAAAAATGTAGAAATATTTGTCACAAAGTGTTTTCCTGATAGTTCTCATTTTTATTTTTTATCAAAAGGAATAAACAAAATATGAAAGTTAAATTAAACAAACAACATAGAACGAAAGAACACTTCATGAAAATATTCCAATGAGAGGAAGTAAACATTGTTTGCATATCCACCCAGAAACATATGTGAGATGGAAAGCGAAAAGGGACCTCTTGTCGGCAATTTCCGATTTTGAGTTATTGATATTTTTATTATCACCTTAAAATTCCTAACAGTTTGGTGCAAATTTCATGTCTCTACGATTTTTTTTGTTTGAGTTATGGACGTTTGAACTTTCTCGAAGTGTGAAGGGCATTTTCAGGAAAACGCCCTTAAAAAGTTTAAATAAACTCAGAATCTATATTTTTCGTATTGAAGCGATGATGTTTGGTATCAATGCAAAGCTTATAATGTCCTCTTTAGGAAGAACACTAGTAGTTTCCTTAACTAACGCTAGAATTTAGGCTAATACTGTGTTTATTGCAACATGTAGTACACAAGGGTATTTTCTGAAAAGGGACCTCTTGTCAGCCCAGTGTTATATCTCCATAACGACAAGAGATACCTTTTCAAGGCTGAACATTTACTGCTGCCACATTGTTGTTTAAATGTTTTATCCAATAATTAGTTTAATATAGTCAAAATAAACATCCTAATTAGAAAATAATATCGATAGTTTGAACGTAAACCATTGAAAAGCGAAGTGGGACCTATTGCTGAAAGATTTTGCTTTTGATCTGCTATTAAATTGAATACTCGTCATTAAATCAACTAATAACTATAAGCCAAACTGATAAACAACTAAATTCAAGCCAAACTGATAACACTTGAACAAAGACAGTGTCACAATACTCCAATCAGAGGCAGTAGCTGGGGCAACAGCTGATGGTTGCAACCACGATACCCATTGCTAGGCCTACCAACCTTGTACTTTACAATAAAAATGCCCTGTTCATTATTGAACTATCCCGCTTATCATTGATAGAATATTGTTAGTTGATAATTACTGATTAATTAATTACAATAATGTAATAACTGTCCACTGTTTAAAGGACTGTATAGGAAAGTCAAAGTTTTGTAACCAAAACTTCGGTTATAGAAAAGGTACCTCAGTTCCTTACGGTATGTGTGTGTGATGGTTAACAAATCATTCTTTTTATATTGGCTACTCATCACTATTAGTACTACAAAAATTGGACTTATATTTTAAAATTCTGTATATTTCAACTTCTAATCAGAAGCCATCATCAGCAGATAACACTATCAACACTAAACGCACTGTGATTGGTTGCAGGTTTGGGGGAGGGAGGGGAGGGAACTCTCTTTGATGGGCGCGGGGGGGTGGACGAGATACGCAGGATGTTGGCGCTTCCGCACGAGCGCTAGTCGTTGGCGCTTGCTTAGCTTGATTGTGAACTGCGAGTTTGAAGCGGATTTGAACATTACCACAATGACGTTGACGAAATTTTCATTAATCGTTCATTCAAACAAGGAATAAATTGTATGTTTATCATTGTTATTTACTGATACATTAAATTTATTAATTTGTCCTGGTCATCGCCGAATCCAGAGATGACCGCACGCTTCGCCACTGGTCTGTATATATAAAGGTATGGTACAACATAGGATGAAATGGTCTGAGACAAAATGTATATATAAAGAAAAGAATTGGAAAAGTCGATTAATTAAAGAAGCGGCATGTATGATAGCAGATCGTAATTGCATATCCCAACCAAGTTTCAACATACCTCCAATGTTTATACCACTAATTCAAAAAGAAGTTAAAGATAGCCTACAAAATGCAAAGAAAATAAACAGTGGATAAAAACGAAAGAAAACCATTAATATATATATTAATTTTAAAAAATTATAAAAAACCTACCATCTAAGCTTAGAATATCTAAATTAACATATGTGTTATTTTTACATATGATAAACTTATTTAATTTTATCAATTTGTTTATGTTGATAGTGTTATCTGCTGATGATGGCTTCTGATTAGAAGTTGAAATATACAGAATTTTAAAATATAAGTCCAACTAGTGGCGTGTAGGGGCAAAGGCCCCTAAAAATCAAAATGGTGATGTTGTCTCCAAAAGTAAGATTCAATTTGTCACCTCCTTGCAGTATTACTGTATTTTCCTCAAGGTTCAGTGTGATTTTACACGTTTGGATTTTCTAATAAAATATTTCCTAATCTTGACGAAACTTTTGATCGGTATCAAATCAGTAATTTACCAATAATTTCCTCTGTATTAAAATACAATAGTCTATTTTGTGGGAAATAGAAAAAAAATATTTCACTATTATACTAACGAACGCGGTAAAAATAGTTATAAATTTAAACGTGTTCATGATGAGTTTGTAACACAAATAAATAAAATAGTTCAATACAACATAAGTCCATTAATACTGTACACTCCTTCGCCCTGGACCCCTGGACCCCTGTGCCTCCATTTCCCAACACTCACCATGGCTCCCCGAGCTCCCGTTCACCTCTCCTGACCCGTATTTCCTGTACCTACTATGCCCCCAGGGCCCGAGCACCCCCCATGCTTGCGTACTCCCTTGCCCCCCATGCCCCTGTGCCCACCTGCCCTTGTGCCCTTATTGTCCCGTACCCAAATGACCATAGTTCTTCCCCATAGCCCCCTTGCCCTCTATGTTCCTCATTCTTCCCAAATGCCCCCCATGCCCAATCAACTTCTGTGACACCGACGTCTCTAGTAGGCCCTCCCCCTTGTGCTCCCATTCCCATGCCCCCACACCCCCGTGCCCCATCCATCCTCCCCGTGCACCTTATATCTCCATGCACCCCCTAACCCCATTGCCCCCATGCCCCAGCACCCACGGTACTCCCGTGCCCACATGCTTGCCGTTCTTCCCCGTGGTCCCCATGCCTACTATGTCCCTCAAGCCTCCCCTTTGCCCCCATGTCCATCTGCCCCCCGTGCCTAGTGCCACCGACGCCCCTAGTGTCGATTGTGCCTTCCCACCCCCGCGCCACCACGTACTCCGTACCCCCTTACCCGACGTTGCTCCCCGTGGCAACCGTGCCCCCCCATGCCCATCTACCCCTTTTGCCACCGACGCTCATAGTGCTCCTTGTGCACCCACACCCCCTCCACCACGTCTCCCCACGTCTGGGGGGAGGCACCCCATGCCTCCCCAGAGTGCCCCTATTCTCCCGCATCCCGCACCCTAAATGCTTTCGTGCCCTTATGCTCGCCGTTCCTCCCTGTGCCCCTATGTTGCCCATGCCTCCACCCTGCCCCTCATGCCCCGCTGTCTCCAGTGCCGCCGACACCCCTTGTGCCCTTCTTGCCCCATACCCCCTAAACCCCTGTCCTTCCCATGGTCCCGTGCCGTCATCTCCGCCGTCCCACCCCGTACCTCCGTACCCTCCTATGCCCCCCGCCGTTTCCCCTATTTCTCCCATGTCCCTTTTACCCTTCGCGCCACCCACGTTCCTCGTACTTTGATTGTAGTCTATTTTGTCTGTTTGCCAATGAAGTATAACACTGATTGATATACTATTATTTTTCGCATGATGTATTATTATGTATTATTATTATCGATATTATGTATATTATGTATCGATATTATGTATTATTATCGATATTATGTATTATTATTATTTTTCGCACACTATCATTTACATGAAAAACTCGACGTCTTTATGGATTAACGGGCGTTTTTTGTTTCCCTACGACCTACGTAAAAATATAAGAGAGAATTGATAAAACCAAAACAAAATATTCCTCATATGGAGGTTATCCAATGTTAGTAGTTTACATATAACGACTCAGTCGAAAAAAAAAACACTCAACAAAACGATTCGACTCTTCAACTCTATATACTAAATAACCATATATAAAGCAGTAACGCAATAACTTAACTACATTCACTGAGTAAAGACAACTAACAATTATAGCAAAAATAATGGTTTACGATACCTGCTTGTCTAGTGATCCGGAGGGGTTAGTTTTCACTACCACGGTTTCGGGTCTTTTTGACCCATTATCAAGTGTTTGCAGTTACAAGTTCACATTAATCCTTCATGGTGAAGTCGTCAGTTTATTAAAATTAACAGGAAACACAACACACACGGACACGGTACATTTAAAACGAACAAACAACGAAAACCTGGCCAGTATTTAAAGCGGAAAACACGTGCGTGGGCAACGAGTCATGAGTCATGACTCATCACTCGTTGCCCACGCACGTGTTTTCCGCTTTAAATACTGGCCAGGTTTTCGTTGTTTGTTCGTTTTAAATGTACCGTGTCCGTGTGTGTTGTGTTTCCTGTTAATTTTAATAAACTGACGACTTCACCATGAAGGATTAATGTGAACTTGTAACTGCAAACACTTGATAATGGGTCAAAAAGACCCGAAACCGTGGTAGTGAAAACTAACCCCTCCGGATCACTAGACAAGCAGGTATCGTAAACCATTATTTTTGCTATAAGTACGTGATCCAGTGGCTAATCCATAATAACAATTATATCAACCAAACCACGTCTAAGGCAAATTTAACTTAAAAAATGATTATAAATATGCCAATCATTTTACTCCTGTTTTCTCAATGACATAGACGGGGTCACGAAGATGAAATCTCCTGTGGATCCGTAATTCGTTCATGACTATTAGTGTTCCCCCTTTTTTATAGTACATTGCCAATTTCTTAAAGTTATAACTATGCGGTTATCTTAACTCAAAATATTTGCTCAATAACCAGCTGAGTTTATGATAAAACACTGGAACATCTGCTTAATCTCACGTGTCGATCTACAAATCGTCTTCCCATTAGATTAACATTGGAACTTCAAGGTCCGATGGGGCAAAGCCCAGGTAACTTTGGATGGTTCTGGTATTTTTCCTTGCGTCCTTGGCCCTCAAGCTTTATAATGGGCCATCATATGTTACCCTATCTTTCTTCTAACTCGAGATATTTCGTGGGGACCGATTCGCTTACGGAATTATATATATAGATTTTTATAGTACTAATAGTGATGAGTAGCCAATATTAAAAGAAGAAAAGGTACCTCTTGTCGGGTCCGTATTAAAATAATCAGACGATGTTCTGCTTTCACAAGAACTTCGTCCTAGTTCTCTAAGTGTCCGCTAGAATTCAGGAGAGACTCATTTTTGAACCAATGTTTCTTTACGAAGTGTGTTGTTGAAAAGGGCCCTCTTGTCGGCCATGTTATTTTCCCATAAGCGACAGGAGGTACCTTTTCTCAGGGCATGCAGTGACTAACAAAATGATTTATATCGACTTGTTTAAGCTTTTATTCGACTTTTTAACCAATATACGCCTTTTCTATACAAAATATAGATTAATAATCGATAAAAAACCAAAAATCGATGATTTGGACCGAAATCGCTGTATTTAGCTGTACTGAAAATTTTACTTTGCCAACAAGAGGTCCCTTTTCGCTTTCCACCTCACATATTGTGTATTGTATTACACTTGGTAAATATAACCATAAGTGGCAACATTGCAAGTCGAGGGGGTTGTTTGGAGACACGGCTGTTAAAATCACCATCTCACATTTTTCTTGCAACTTACTGTAGACTAGTTAGTCTAAAACTTATTTAACATATACGGTACAGTTTTTGGTTTGTTCATGTATTAAATGCCCATTCTGTATCCACAAGTAACAGTACTGATCCAGTAGTTAATTTTGAAGAAATATGTTCTCCCCATCCCTGATAAATTATGAAAGGTTTGTAAAGTGATCTCCTTTTCTACAATTAATTTCAGGGGAATAAATCAAAGATGATACCAAATAGTGATATGGTATGAATGGGCCTTTGAATTATGTAAAATGGCTGAAGAATCAAGAGTTTGAGATTGACACTATAGAACAAAAAGTCAAGAAATAATACATAATACCGTTTTGCATTTACTTTATAGTCAACAATAACACAGTTAATCAGTGTTAAATATATATGCCTACCGTGACTTTGATTTTACTCCCGTTCCTCGCCAGCTCTCTCCGCAGACACATGGTGATTGCTCGTATTGCGAATTTGGAGCCGCAGTACATACTGGCCCCAGGGTACTCAGCCTGGTGACCTGCAACACTGTTGTAGGTTGGGATCAGCTGACTTGATCAGTCAATAGACAAAATAGGAAATTCTAAAATAAATCTTATATTCCAAAACAAGCAATGTTTGTACGGGCAAAATTTTTGTTCTCTCCTAAGATTTTTTTATCTTTTGGATGAATATGGGGGTTTTGGCCACGAGGAATCGATCGGAGCTGGTCCCATAGCTGGAAAAAATCCAGTTTTTGTCCTAGAGCCCTTCAATGTTCCCATGTTATCCTTATGGAGATTTTTAAATTGAACTAATATCAGCTGATAACTGTAGATATAAACCAAAGTGTTTCATATTTAACCTGTGGTTTAGGAAAATTATACCAACTAGTGGCTCATAGGGGCAAAAGCCCCTAATCATAAAATTAAAATAGCATGAACCATAGCGTAGGTATTACCATTTCTTCCACAACGAAGGTTTCCAGATAATTTAATTTTAATTTGAGGTATATAATATTTTAACAATACCGTTTGAACAGACCATTCGCCCCCAAGTCAATCGTGTACTATTATTTCACCCGTTTGTAAATGCTCTATTTTGTCTGTTGTTAAACTCATATCGATCTATGGAAAATAAGTTTTGAAAGAAATCGTAGTCCCTTAATTGAGTTGTGACGGCTTTTTAATATAACATAGAAAAGCGGCAATGAAAAAAATTGATTTTTTAGCTACTGTCAGTTTTTTATTTTTTATGTTTTAGTCACAAAATTTAAACACAGCACCTCGAAGTGCATCTTCACTTGCTGTGAATATTCATACCTCCTAATCAAAACTCTTAAGTTTGTGTAAACAAAGCAGATTTTTAAAAATCACTACATGGAGAATCTTTAAGGAGAACCTTTCAGAAAATAATCATTCTATTCTTATATATTTCCCATTTTGTTGTAAATTTTTTTTACCTGCTGCATTTTCCTCTAGTATGTAGGACAAACGTCTTTGATTTTAACTCGTCTTCTATAATCCTACCATCTATGAAATGACTAAAAGGTTTCTCGAAAAATTCAGCTAACAGAATACTTCACTGAATGATACACTTTAAGTATCAATTAATGAATCATCGTCATTCAATATGATCATTTGACACTTTTCGTCTTAAAATAAAAACAAAACAATGGAAATAATGTAGGTGTTTCCCAAACCACAATTCATCGCCCATTGCATCTCTATCAACGATCAGAAAGCATTTTATGATTTGCATACACGCTCAGTTTTTTTTACAATTTAAATTATAGTAACAACAGTAAAATCGGCAGTCAATTTGTAATAGTATGTAACTCTAGTAGTAGAATTTTTAATAGCTCAAAGCAACGTAACATCTTATTATAGTATTACCACTCTAGGGTTAATTTTTGTCGTTTGGCTATGAATAGTTCTTTACTCAATATTATCATCTGTCTCTCGTTTTAAAATAAAACCAAAACATTTGTTTCAATGTACACAAAGAAGACATTTTTCGAATCCCCATGCTATTCTTAAGGAGGACGTTTCACTATATTTCTCATTTAATTGTAACTTTATAGATACGCTTTATGGGACTAAAACCTTTAATTTGAAACTCCTACCATCTTCCTGCGATTTGCAAAACGCTCACAATTTTGTCCAAGAAATTTCGCTTACAGAATTATTATATAGATTGCTTCTCTTGGTGTGATTATTATGTTATCTTCACTCAATGTTATCATCTGTGTCTCATTTTGAAATTAAACCATAACACATGTTTTAATGTAAACAAAGCAGACGTTTTAGCGAATTTCCCTATAAGGAATACGCTATTACGGTAGTAGCCATGGTAAGACCTAAGCCCAGGACCACTTTACTTTTTCATTTTGAGGTCCCCAGAAGCCAAAAACACCGTTCGTTCGTTTTCATATATATGTATATATATATATATATATATATATATATATATATATATATATATATATATGTGTGTCCGTGGTACCGATAACTTTTGAAGCGGACCTCCGATTTTGATCAAATTTGGTATGAAGGTGTAAGACCAGGTCTATTTTCATGAGTTCGCGAACCAGCATTGTCGGGTTATGGGAACGGGGTTTTATGGGGTTTAAAAGGGGTCAAAAATGGGTTTTTGGCATTTTTGGACCTAAATTTTCAAAATTCATCAATTTTAACTAAAACTATTTGAAAGAGCTTAAAAAAACAAACAATTTAGTATTTTGAATCTTTAAAATAGCTTAACTGGTTATAGAGAAAATTCAAATCAAGTTTCCCATGTTATTCTTATGGGTGAATCTTTAAAAAGTTATATATCGCTTATTTATCAACATATCTTCATAAAATTTTTTATGAACCTTCACTAGGTGGTGAGTAATTAAGATTTGATCAAAAACCCCCATGGCAGCAAACCTACATAGTAAATCCCATGGTATTCTCATGGAAAATAATTGTATAATGGGAGCAAGAGAGATGGAGATATAAGGTATCTGTTCCTAATCAGCTGATCAGCTGTCTTCTGCATATTTGTCAAATTTGAAATGTTTATGTTTTGTTATTTGTAAACAAATTTTTCCTTTTGCATGGAAGCTTTGGATTATGCACTTTTAGTACTGTTAAAAAAAGTCATTTATTGCAATATAAATATTAATATATGAATTATTAAATAAAAATAATTTTCTCAGAAATATAATGCCATTAAATATATTATATTTCCTTGTAAAGATTATTAATTATATAAGATAGCCACAAAGTTCTTTGATGTTGAAGCAATAATTCTTTGGTTGGAAATTCGCTGAGTACGCAGGTCTGCTGCGACGGGGGTATTTTAAATCCCCATGCTATTCTTATGGAGGACGTTTTACGTGATTTCTCATTTCCTGTTAACATTATGGACACGCCGATAGTTTCCCTCGTGCATGAGACCGAGACCTTTAATTTGAGACCCCTCCCATCTTTCTGCGATCTGTATGACGCGCACAATTTTGCTCAAGAAATATCCCTTACAGAATTATATATATAGAAGTGTAGTATTCCCTGGCATGGCGAGTGAGTGAGGCGAACATGCTCGTCTTAAAAAGGAAGAGGGTGAGTGAGCGGAGCGAACGTGCTTTGTGTATTGTATCCCTTGTACTTAAAATAAAACCACCATCAGCTTTTTGGTATCCTTATTGTGGCATCTTAATTATTAAGCAGCTGTCACCTTTTGTTCATCCAAGGAACATGTCAAAACACAAAGTCAACCAATAGACATACACACAAACAATAAATATAAAAGCATTCCGGAATGTCCTCTTACAATTCGCAGAACCTTGACAAACGCTCCGCTTCCCTCAGGGAACTGAAGTTTCTCATGCACACGTGCCAACCAGTGGACTCCACTGTCTGGGACTAGCTCTTCATTACCTGAAGGAGGGAGGGGGCAGGGGTCCTGCTTATCTTGAGAGGAAAGTCTACTCTTTGAGCTCTTTGTTTCAATGCATTAAATTCATTTTTTGAGAATATTTAAATAAACAGAACTTATATCAACCAATGGTAATGAAATTGCTTGCTATAAATAGCAATTCAACTAGATTTCTCCTCCAGTCTTCTCTGCCGGTCATGGATACAGTCAATGAAAGTTTCAATGGAAACTAGCCCAATGTTATTCTTATAGAGACCTAAACTTCAATTGCCCCAAGCTCATTTTTCTGTAGGTTGACGAAAAATGTCAAAGATTGAAAGGTGTAAATCATGTATACAATCCCAAATTTACACGAAAATAGGGGGTTACTATTTTAAAATATCGACTTACCCCCAAAAACACTTATTTTGAGGAGGGGGTTGAAAATTTGTACACATCAAAAGTTTCCCCTTTTCGCCACTAAGACTACCCCAAAAGATAATTTCTTTATCTGCCGCTGTTAAAAAATAGCACGGAGAAGGTTAGACGTTTTAAAACACATATTTTTAATCAATAATAATAAAATCTATTGATGAAAGTTCAACAAAGAGTGCATTGGAAGTAAATCCTTATAACTGTGTTTTTTTTTAACAAAACAAGAGCCTCTATTATTTTGTTTAAGGGCCTTTATTATTAACCATTATTTTGTTATTGAGGAAGTAAAGCTTAGTCATTAAAAAATGTATAATGTTTTCAGTTACACACCTAATCTTTGGCTTCATGTTGAGTTAATTTTCCTGAACAAATTGGCGAAAAGAACAATGTTTTATCTAACATTTTAGAAAACACTCCCATTTAGTTGTAGCTAAGATATTGTGGGCCATTGTATTTCATTAACTGTGTTACCGTATGGAGAACATTGCATACGGAGTTATGTTCCAATTTATTAGTTTGATTTACATGATTATTAACTAATGGTCCTGGGAGTGTCTGTACCTGTTGATGACAAATATGTGACCATCCTGGTTGTTTCTTTTCTCCATGGATTTGAGGAATTCTCGCATGCAGACGGTAGCAGCCAACACGTTGACCTCCAGCAACGCTCTCCACTCCTCTGTCTTGCCTTCTGGACAAACAATACCTCTCATGAGACAAACTGCGTCTGCTCATTGCAAAAGTTGGTAAAGGGCTAGGAAAAAATGGGCTTTTAACTTTCAGCCAAGACATATTTAATGTTTTTTTTTTTTTTTTTTTTTTTTTAGCGAATTTTCCTATAGGGAATACGCTATTATCAAGACCGGGACCACTTTACTTTTTCATTTTGAGGTCCCCAGAAGCCAAAAACACCATTCGTTCATTTTCATATATATGTATATATATATCTATATCTCTATATATCTATATATCTATGTGTCCGTGGTACTGATAACTTTTGAAGGGGACCTCCGATTTTGATGAAATTTGGTATGAAGGTGTAAGACCAGGTCTATTTTCATGAGTTCACGAACCAGCATGATCGGCTTATGGGAACGGGGTTTTATGGGGTTTCAAAGGGGTCAAAAATGGGTTTTTGGCATTTTTGGACCTCACTTTTCAAAATTTATCAATTTTAACTGAAACCATTTAAAAGAGCTCAAAAAAAACAAACAATTTGGTATTTTGAATTTTCATCTTAGCATAAGTGGTTACGGGGAAAATCCAAAAATATGTTTTCCATGTTATTCTTATGGGAAATCAAGAAACCCCTATATCTTGCTTATTTATTGACATAACTTAATCAAATTTGGTATGTACATTATCTAGATAGGGTTTAACTTATACTTGCTTACAAAACCCATATGGCGGCAAACCTACATACTCACCCCCATGGGGTTTATGGGGAAAATAAAAGATTGCCATAGCTTGATAGAATTTTGTCTTTATATTCACCAATTATTGATTAACTTAGATTTTCTAACAACACCCCATGGCAGCAAACCTACATACTCGATCCTATGGTGTTTTTATGGGGAAAGTAAATAATCTGAAATTCCATTGGAAATTCGCTGAGTACGCAGGTCTGCTGCGACGGGGGTATTTTTTGGGGGGCCTACTATGCTCTTTTTGAGGCGCAAATGCGTTATGGACTGATTGTATGGGGGCTATCATCTCAGGGGAACCTTCAGAGGGTATTACGTCTACAGAAAAAGGCAGTCAGAATCATGGCTGGACTGGCATTTCGTGACTCATGCCGGGGGGAGTTCAAAAGGCTGAAACTACAGACAGTAGCTAACCTATACATTGCCGAGGTAGTTACCCACGTAGTTAACAAAAGACCCATAATAAACTTCTCAGAGGCTCATCATTATGACACCCGAAACCAAATCAACTACATACTCCCTGCACATCATCTGTCAGCCTATGAAAAAAAACCCAGCTACATCGGAGCAAAACTATTCAACACCCTTCCACCTGCACTGAAAGAACAAAAAACCAACCGAAACTTCAAAGGAGCTGTTCTCGACTGGCTACTGGAAAAAGAATTTTACTCTGTTGAAGAATTCCTGGAGGGACGAGGCCAACCTCATCACTGAAGAAGAAAAATAATGACGCCATGACTGTACTTAATGTTCATGTCAATAAAGAGTATTTTGTCTTGTCTTTGTCTTTGTCTTTTTTTTTGTCTTGTCTTTTTTTTTGGTAAAAATATAAGAGAATCTGAGCATTATCTCAAATTAAGCACAAATGATAATGAGTTGCCACTGGATAGTCACGAAATATATAAGGTTGTAAAAAAAACAACTTTATATGTTGTTAAACTTATAAATACTTTGCACTCTTACTTCCCAAACAAGACTTCTCTGAATTACATTTTATTTACTCCCACACTCTCTATGGGTTTCCAAAAAGAACAAACTAGAACCTTCCAGCACTTGGTAATAAATTTGCCGTAAATACGAGTAATATGGTAAACCTTTATTTTTTTATATTCAAAGTTTTTGACACAAATTAATTATGATTTAAAATTTCCTATCCAGTGGACCAACATATACCAGTTCTCGACTTAAGTGTGTGTTGTGTGTTGTTGGATTGGAGTTTCGGAAAAAAAATTCGATAAATTAAACTGTGTTCAATCATCAGAGTTCAAGCATTAAATAGCACATCACATTACAATGGGCGGATTTAGGTGGGGGATTTGTGGGTGGGAGTTTGCCGAAAGGTATATGATTAAAAGCTATGGTTAAAAACACCAAACTCATATTCTCCATCAGAACCAAATTTAAATGGTTCGTTTTCAAGCATAAAATCATTGTTTATTTATTGTGTACAATCCTTTCAATAGTTTATGTTATAGCTCATTACAGTAAAATCTGAGGGTGTTGGAACACTCCCGTGTAAATCTGAGGGTGTGGAACACTCCAGTGTAAATCCGGCAATACATTTTACCTGATACTGGAGCAAGGTTCAATATCCCAGCATTGTTGACTAGGATGTCTGCTCCTCCAAATTTTGATTCCACCCAAGAGAAAGCAGCAAGGATGTCTTCTTCCTTTCTCAAATCAGTCTTCAAAGCGTGAAGAGCGCCTGGTTTTCCGGATTCCTTTAACTCTCTTGACAGCTCCTGAAGACACATTTGACTTGTCAGTCAGTAAACACTGTGACTAGGTTTAATCAAGTCTCACTGTTATCTCAATATTACAACATATTGTTGTTTAATTTAGAGATTAATTGTTGTTTAATTTGCATTGAAAATTCTTATAAATCCTGCGTTGTTTAGTTACAAACAACACGTATGGTACAATACAAATTTGCATTTCTTTTTTTCAATGCTTAAAAACTTATTGTAAAAAATATTTTGTTATTTGTAAGTTTTCTTGAATTTTTATGGTTTAAACTATGATTTTTTATTTTGATTTTGTGTGTCTTTCCATGCTTGAGGCATTTTATAACGCTTTGAAAGGGAATGGTCCAAACCCCTGTCTTGTTTATTTATAGTCAAACTGTTGTTAGGCAGCACCATTAATTAATATTAGCCCTATGCCAAATGGCAACTGGGTCTAGTATGAAACCTTTAAAAAACTACTATAACTTTTCTCAGGATGACATTGGTAACCTTTGGATTCAAAGCTCAAGCACTATAACCACTCAGCTATTAAGCCAGTTAACATATTGTTAATATAAAAAAATCCTTAACAATGAAATTTTGGATGAACCGAGTTCAAATTTTGCTGTTATAAATAAAATGATATATTAATCATAAAATTTGGATAAACAAATGAGGCTGGAAAGAGAGAATTATTTTTATTTTGACCCCAGTTGAACTTGTAAGACATTTTTTATTTACAATAATTAGGCCTAATTGATGCTATCATGACAAAAAAGATATATTCTCTCTCATAATACACAGCCACAAATATTACAAGTCAATTCAAAGTTACCCGTGCAACTAAATGCAGTGAACACAAAACTCAATCATGGAAAGCACCCATAACATCAACAACTTGATGTTAATTCTACTCATATTTGAAGTAAATTACGTGGACGATTTTAGAATAGCTTTAATCATAAGAGGTCGTGAAAAGGCTCCTCTCAGAACGTGATGCAGTATTTCGCCTGCTCCAAGTTTTTGTCTTTATTTAAAGTCAGATAAAAGTGAGAGAGTTTTTAAATAAAAGATAAAGACATGGGCTATTTGATTTGCTTTTTGATTTTTTAATATTTTGAACGGTTGAGAGACAAGTTCATACTTGTTTTTTTGCAAATCATCCTTAAAATAATAGGCTAAATCAGTTGGATATCCGGAAGCCGGATATTCGGCTCTTCGGCCAATAACCATGCCGGATATCTGGTATCTGGTCAAAAGAACTATCTGTTACATCTCTACTGACTATGGTTAAAATAAAAATATCGCACATTAAATAACTCGGGGCGCTCCTTTATTTTATTTTGTGTTATTTTTTCTTATCTCTCCCTACTCTGTTGTATTGAATTAAATCCTAATATAATTTCAATTTTGAACAACATTCAAAGTTTAATTCCTTAGAACTGGTGTACGCACATTACTAAATCCTTGTCAAATGTTCTTATTGAAAATATTAACATGTTTATTATTATTACTCATCAGTTAGGTTTTGTTATGAATTGGTGGGAAGTTTTATTGGTAACACTGATGTGCAGTGTTTAAATACCAAATCCTCTTGAGCTTTTAATAATAAACCTATCTTATCTTACAGACAGAAAACCTGTAGAACTATCACGTTTGACTGTGACCACAGATGATCAATGTGACAGTTTGTTATTTAATTTCATTTCATTTGTTTGAGGTGTATTTAAAGACTTCATCATATCAATTCTCCATTTTTATAGTTTATTTATAGTCCGTTCAAAATTAATGTGGGTCAAATTGAGAATTTCAATTCCCCCAATTTTTTCTGTTCTTTCCGCTGCCAAGAACCCAACCAATCAGAATCATGGAATATTATTACAGCTATTTAATTTCTCATGTTTCTTTAAGCAATGCTCTGCTTGTTCGTAAACAAATATTCTTGTTTTGTCGTTAACCTCGTTGTTTAAGATGTAAAACGAAGCACTTGCAATGGAAATTAGAAGTAGCACACCATCAGCACTCCAAACTTCATGGTCCAAATTCAAATAACAGCTGACTATGAAGAAAACAGGGATGGGAATTACAATGTGATTCTGCTCATCTACAGCACAATACCTTTCTAACGGTATGCTCGGATTTCCCCTACGATGCACTCAAGCTGAGAAAAAAGAGGAAATGAAACATACTTGCCTATTAATATATAGATGTTCTAAATTTACTATTTTTATCAGGTTATTAGATGAAAACAACTTATTTACATTATCAATTAAGTTTTAAAAATTATTGGTGTCATGCAATATAAATCATAAAATAACAATATTTTTAATTTCTTAAACCTTTATATATCTGATGGATTGATTTGTTGCTTTTTCCAATTTTTGTAATTAACAAACATTTGTCTTATTTATAGTTTTCTATCATTATTACTAAATTGTTACAAAAATTAAATTTCTCATCTACCTACTTTGATAAATTATCTTAAAGTTGCCACATTTACCTCAATTCTGTCTTGTCTCCTCGCCAGCCCCACGACTATCATTCCGTGGGTGACTAGAGCCCTAGACACCGCGGCACCGATGCCGGAACTGGCACCAGTCACTAAAGCCACCTTGCCCTTCCAACGGTCCATGTCTGATTGAGCCAACCACTAGACACCCGTCTCTGTCGTCTGCTGCCTGTCACTGTGACTCACCTTACTGCTACCAAACAGCTGTTTATCTAGAGTGACTTGCACTTAAAGATAGAGATTTGAAGTTGGTAGATTGCTTAATTTGGTAAAATTATATGCATGACTGTCAGTTTCCTCCTGCAGTATTCCAGGGTTTAACTGTATTTAATTTATTTAATCCTGCTTTTGAAGTTAATGTTTTGATGTAAATGTAAATAAAAATACTTTTATTTACTTTTAGGCAAATTACTTAAGGGTTCTATTCTTATTTATCAAGTAAATGAGCTAAATGCTAGCGAACAAGTAAATGAAACATTGTACTATGGATGTGTTTATTTCTTGAAAAAAAAAAAAAAAAAAAACAGAATGTCAAACCAATTTTAATCATACTAGTATAAGTGTTGCTCAAAATCGAGCAATTTATTTTAATACAATACAAATGATACTTTTAGCTCTAAATCAATGACATCCAACCAATGCTTTATTTTATACTTTTATGCTTTATTTAATCCCAATGTTATTTAAATGGGAAATTTTGAGATTTTAATGGTAAATAGCGCCTTTATTTTCAGTTCAATTCTCATCAGTTTTTGGCGGAAACAACTACAGACCAAGCCCTATCCAACGACACCAAAAACTTGAAAATCGGTTGAAAAATGTAGGAGGAGTTCTCAAGACAAAAAAAGCCTTAGCGTATTAAATAAGTATAGATGATAAAATAATCTCAATGCTTCTACCAATCACATTCTAGGGCTCATAACATCTTTTCATTTTCAAAACTTCTTTATCATAAATTGTTATTTTAAAATATGACTAGAAGTAAATAACTTAACTATTCGCATTTTAGGTGTTAGTACTGTTACTCAGGTTGAAATAATAAAAACGTCTTTCAACACTACTCGATATATTTACACTTACATTGTACAATTGTACACAAGAAGGTAAATACATATGTAAGATATATTCACCGTCTTGTTTAAAACTACAGTATAAATGTAAATATGTAGAGTAGTATTAGAAAATGTTTTATAATTTCAACCGGAGTACAAATAATAATGCCCTAAAATAATTATTGTTCTCTTTTCGAACTAATACATTAAACTGTCTAGGAAAATGAGTGTTCAATTTGAAAGTGATTGTTTTGAAAATTATTAATTCACCTACACTATTGATTATCTGATCAATATTTCCTATTTTTTGTTCTTTTTTATTTTTAATTTCACAAATAAGCGAACTCTCTGGAAAATAGGTCTATATGAGATATTAGGATAGATCTACCAAATTCAAACACCAAAACCCAATTTAAAAGGCTTTTTGGGCCTAAAAGTAGCTCATTTCTTTAACCTAACCAACAGCCTTTATTAATTTATGTTATAGCTCACTATGAAAAAGTTACCACATAAAAAATCTGGGGGTTCAAAGCATAGTCTCACAACCACTTCGCCCTTGCACAAAACTATAAACAGGTAAAAAAAATAATCATGATTTCACACGAGTATTTAATTACAAATTAAATCATCTGACAGTAAATAATTACAAATATATCACATAAAGAGGGTTATTGTGGCAATACAAAACAGAACTTCGATCCATTGAGTGCTAAAAATAAAATCACACTATATAGTAATCTTACACCTATGACAGGAGGGGGGTAAATGCATGAGACACGCTTATCCTATGGCCCAATGACAGGTGGAAAATTTGAGCAAGCGTTATGTATATCTGTAATAGTCACTGATTGACTGGAAACCAGCTACTGTTATGTTTATATACATCATTTTATCAGTTTTGATTTAATTGTAGGAGATTCTCTAAAATTATATTTTTCCAATAAGACCTTTCGGTTTCATCATTTCATAAGTCATAAAAGAGATTAAAGACATTAATAAAAATTTTTTATTCCCAAAACAGATATGAGAGTGTTATTTATTATCAAGTAAACAAGAAATATAAATAATGCTATTTGATAGTAAATACTTTAAAATCTTTATAAACCCATCGTATATCTATTTAATCTTAGGTTGTAATCATACATTAAACAAAAATTATAATTGTTTTATCAAACATAATTTTTTAAACAATTATTTTGAACTGAGAGGGAAAAATAGGTGTGAGAATCCCCAGTTTATGCTTTTATATAATTATCCTGTAAGTAAAAACCATTATTATTATTATTTTTATTCATAGTAGAAAACACACAAAGAGGAAAATCAAAGAAGGCACAATTTTTCTGGAGATAAGCACAGTTCAGTTAATACAGAATTTGTAACTTTATAAAAAACCTAAAAAACTAATTGGCACATAAAATTATTTAAAATAAAATCCGAGAAGTCTTTCACGATTACTTAAAGAAAACTAGATTTGTAGAATCTGCTATGAAAATAAATGAAAACTTAAGTACAGTCAAGGAAATATTGTCACTATTCCTAAGTTGGATAAGGAACCTAAATCGCAAGGTATAATTCTACTAACCTATCATATAAATATACACAAGTGTAAATGAATAAAATAAATAGATTATGTGTATGAATATATCCTAAATAAGTGAATATGTAATAAAGATAAAACAGAGTGAAAGATGTTGTAAAAAAATTGGTTTGAGCAATCGGTTTTGACAGAAAATTTTCAGATATTTACTGATACATCAACATTGATATGGTAACAATCTAGGACATTTTTGTACAAACTAGGATATTTTACCCACTTAACAAGCGGTTTATTACAAGAGGCAGAAAAAAACCTATTATAATCGCTCAGCGGAAAAATTAAAAAAAAAAACCTATAATACAAGATTGAAAAACATTTATCTTCAAGTAAACTATTACTTCAACTGTTTTGACCTGATCACTCATCACTACATTAAGTAGATAAATAATCAAAAGTAGTAAAAATCAGATTATATTCTCCTCAAAATATCTTTCATTTAGATCGGATAACAAGCAAACTCTTCGGTAAATAATATAAAAATATATTCCTTCTAGTCTTTAACATGGACAAAATGAGTATTTTTAGAATTTCATTTACATGCATGATTCTCATTAATAATGGGTTTGGGGTAAAGAATTTAAATCAATTCATTCTTTCCTTTGAAGG
This sequence comes from Neoaliturus tenellus, assembly GCA_030545055.2. Taxonomy (NCBI): domain Eukaryota; kingdom Metazoa; phylum Arthropoda; class Insecta; order Hemiptera; family Cicadellidae; genus Neoaliturus; species Neoaliturus tenellus. The sequence continues at coordinate 36,748,298 of CM061532.1, forward strand.
AAGCAGTTTTTGGAACAAAAAATGCAAAAAAATCAGCATTCATAAATGCAAAAAGTGACTTATACGATAAATAAAATACAGTTTATTTAGAGAAGATACAGGATACATTTTATGACCTACTTGCTTACATACAAGCGAGACTAATATTTCCACTAACTACAATATACAGTCAGTCATGTAGTTGGCTTCGACGACGGAAAGTACAAAAAAGCAAAAGCTTTTGATAAATATAATATACAGAAACATACTTTCCCTTATGTAACATTTGGTTAAGTTAGAAAAATAATAACTAATCACTATCACTAGCAACACAGTTACTTTACATCTTGATTTAAGGGCCATTTTAGCTTTTATTATTTTTACTCAACTCAATCGTAATTGAAAAAATAATACGAAACAAAACAATATAAAAAATCAGTAATAGAGTATTTTTTTTATTCCTTAACTAGGAAAACGTGTAAGGATTTTTTGTGTAACTAGTTACTATTAGTGTTTTACCAAAAAAATACGCTCTTATTTTCATTTTGAGGAACTTTTATCGACCCTCTGTGTCGCTAGTGTTTGAGGTTAAAATTAAATTAAAATACCTCATTATGTTTAAGATCAAAGGTAATATACAAGATCATCATGGTTGAACATTTTCCTCTTCATACGGTAGCGAGTACTTTCCAAAATACGATTTTGCTGAGTTATTGTCTTGTAAGGTTGGTGTAGGTAATAACAGTTTTAAATATAATCTTGAAACACATTTCAGAAACAACGTAGAGTCGTCGCTTCAAATGGGAAGTACTCGCTACGTACCAAACAGAAGTTCAAGAGTCTGAAGTCAATGCGGGTATCTTGTGAGATCAAACGTTTAGCACCAAACGCGCCTTAGCACCTCGTCAGCCTTTATCACAACAGCTTCTATTCGAACAGCCTCTTTAACTAGAACGGAACGCCCTAACCTAACCCGACAGTTCACACTAGAAAGACCGAGTCGCAGTGGATGCCGTATCAATCGAGCACCTCCTTATACGGCAGTTCTGACGTGATTGTGAAGTCTTCGAAGTAGTGGTTGAGGAACTCGAACGTGGGCCGTTTGTCAGGGTCCGCATCCCAGCACTGCAGCATCAGCCGGTAGATCGGGTCGGGCACGAAGTGACTCGTCGGCTTGGGCATGCGGTAGCCTCGCTCTACCTGCTCGATAACGTCCCGCCCGTGCATGCCTGCAACAAACACACAAATCATACAGAAATTGAACTTAGTAACCAGTATCATTTTGGGGTTTAAAAGAATGGATTTGGTAGCAACATCAGTGAACAAAGTTAATATTGATTGCAATCTTAGCCTCTCTCCAAAATGCGTAAAGAGAAAGTAATCCTAACTTATATATTTGGTTTTGAAAAATTGTAAATTTCAAACACCATGATAATCAGTTTGAATTGAGTGCAAGCCCAAAAACAAAAACAAAAAAATAGAGGCTACAATTCACATTGGCTTTGGTATTTTTGGTGTTATTAAGGAAAAACCATAAATTTTACTGAGTAACATGGAGGTTGATAATACAAGCGGATCTATAATTGGGGCTGTAAAATCTGTCTCATTTGGGTGATTTCCTTTCTTTGAATATAGAATACAAAACTCCCATCACCCGAGATAGAAGGGCCCCCTCGCTACACAGCTGAGTGTATCCACTAAAGTTTATCAGAGACAGAAATATTTGAAAGTGGTTGTTTTGGTAAGAATTCAGTTGATGACAATGCAAGACCAAACTAATTAAATTTCACACTAGCTTATTATTTATTACTATTTTTAGTACTATATTTTACAAAAATAAATTAATTAACAATATTTGAATAGAGAAAAAACTCATTTGTAAACAACAACCCCTCACTGTCTACCTTTAGAGTTCAAAGGCTACTGCCACTTTGAGTCATTTTTACATTTTTACCTATTAGATCATTTTAAAATTTGATTAGTTCATGTTGGTGGAATCAACAAACTTTTTGGATAAAAGGATTTTAACTTTCTTCACAACATAAAAAAATTCAGAACTACAAGCAAATTCAAAACTGAAAGTGCTGGTACACACATGTGTATAGCTAAACGACATGGGTGATATGATTACCTGGGTAGGGAACCTGTCCGTAGGTGAAGAGCTCCATCAGCAGGATTCCGAAGGACCAGACGTCGGACTTGATGGAGAACCGCCCGTAGACAATGGCTTCAGGCGCCGTCCACTTGACGGGGAAACGCGAGCCTGGGACATACGTTACATTGTTAGTTTATTGTGCAACTTAAAATATCAAACCATCAATTATATCCGGAGTGTTAAGATATCTCCAGGGTTGACCAAAAATTATGTTGTTCCCTGGTTGAAGATCTCGGAAATTTGTGACACGTATAACATGTACACAAAATATTAATTTGTAAGTGTGATTACAATAAATTTTTAAGCACAGCTGAATATCAAGAAAAATTGGGAATTTCGGATGGTAAGAAGTGAGTTTTCCTCAAAGTGGGGAAAAAATTGTCTAGACCACACAATTTTGAACTTAATAAATAATCAAGGTTTAATTCAAAATTTATAGGGCGAACAAAAAAATGCTGTCACACGTGTTTCAGAAGTTAGAGAGCGCAATGGTAATGGTTCAGCAGAAAGTACATGCTTGTAACAGTTGAAAGAGTTTGGGAAATTGTCTTGTACAATAGGATAGAGTCCCAATTGTACAGATATGTTGAACACCATTCATTGTATAATATATGGACATATATGAATAAAGTGTTTTCAAATTGAAATTGAAAGTGTTTATAATAACTGTTCACAGCTAAGCAAACTACCAATGTGTGATCCAACTCATCCTGATAGTATTAGACAATGTAAATGTATGAAGGTTCAAGAAGTCTCCAAGATGTCCTAAAAAGATGGACAAAACAGCAGAGTTGCATTTGTACAATTTACAAGAAAAAGTTTATTTCTATTATTTAGAAGTTCAAATTAATTTATGTGAATTAGAATGGGAAATATGATTTTTTTCTGCTACAACCCTTTTTGATAATTTTGCAAGAAAATTTTAGACTTTTTCGTGGTTTTAGAAACCCCTTCTTCCCTTCACTTTTCAGTAACACCTGAGACTCTAGTGTCCATGCGGCAGAATTATCAATATTTTGCAAACATTCCCCTTTTTCATCCCACACCTTTGATGACTCCCTTTCTCACCTTGTCTGGGGCAGTACTCGTCGTCCTCTATGACCCTGGCCAGCCCGAAGTCGCAGATCTTGGCGATGTTGTTATCCCCGATGAGGACGTTGCGGGCGGCCAGGTCTCGGTGAATCAGCTGTTTCAGCTCCAGGTACGCCATCCCACTGGCCACCTGTCAACATGACACACGATTAAATAAATTGCTCTAACCTATAATGATATTCTTTTAAAATAACATACTATTCGTGTAGTTCTCTTGAAACCTTCTGAAAATTTCTTCCTTGTATCGAGACAAACATATTTTACAGTATAACTAAAGGTCTCTTGTGCTAAGTATGCTGTCTATCAGTCTGTTATGTTTGTAATTTTTACTGAATTTGTAACACCTTAAAAAGCACTGAGTTATTGATTGTAAAAGCTGGCATTGATAAAATTACTAACAGAACCTTTTTTTTAAAGCATTTTAAAATTTTTACTTTTTACAATTCAAAAATGCGGTCATTTTCAATTTTCAAAGATAAATTCCTCAAAAACTGGAGAATTAAACCAAGGAAGTACAAAACCATAAAAAGCACCATTTAATTGTCGAACTGTAAATACTAGCAGCGCAAATATTTAGGCAGTTGATAAACCAGAAAATGAAATTATTTTGGAAATTCCACTTTTTGTAAGCAAACTACAGCGACAGAGTCCTGATATTCCAAATCCTACTACTCCAAATATACACATATTCTAAACACATTTCACACCATAAACACTTTACCGATTCAACATTGGGCAGAAATATCCCAGTTGAATATATTATCCAGAATTCACAATTATTAGACCTGTAGCTATTGTAGCCGCTTTTCATGTGGTTTACAAGTCGTTGATAAGCTTTGACACAATGTCAAAAGTAAAAGAGCCTTGAGTCTTGCATTGATTATAAACTCTGGCTTTTCTGAAATCCAGCAAAATCAAACCGAGTCCAGCCCTGATAAGTTTAGTAGGGGGACTCTTTTTACAGGAAAACCCCTCAAACTCGACTACGGTATTACAATGTTTAATTGGTATTTTCAGCTATGTAACGTGGTTCCATCGCTAGCGACTTCACCATTGTGAATTGTTATGTTACACGGTCCGATCAAGTAAACAGCGGGAATAATATCGGCTCCAGAAAACTCGACAGTGTTTAAGTCAACATTCAGTCAAATTTATGAGGTTTAACTATGCTATATATCTTTGAGTTTTCAGGTGCGTTGAGAGTCACCTGAGCGGCGATGTATATGAGGTCGGCGAACTGCAGCGTCCGATGTTGCTCCGTGCTCCGCAGCAGCTCCAGCAGACTGCCCTTGTTCATGTACTCCTGCACGATGTAGACGGGCTCCTCCTTGGAACAGACGGCGTACAGCGCCACCAGCCGGTCGTGCCGGAACTTCTTCATGATGGCCGCCTCCTGCAGGAACGCTTGCGTCGACATCGTGCCCTGCCGCAGTGTCTTGACTGCGACCTCGATGTTGTTGCGCCACTTGCCTGCCAACACAAACAGCAATGTGTTTCTTAAAATTATAGATTTGATTTATTACTTTAAGGGAGAAGCTGTATAAACCTAACAAATATTGAATGGAACAAAGGACTCAACCTTACCTTCAAAATAACCTTCCGAGTAAGGAAACTTAAAACAAAGACAAACAAAACATAATAAAGCTATTGGCATAGAGGAGAGCAGAAAATTATTAGTAGTAGGAATGTATTTTGATTGACTACTATTTCACACTTCTATGTAAGACGGATTGTGGAGTACCTAAAAAAAATTCAAACCATATTTGTTTGATGCTTTTTTAGGGGAGGGTTTATTTCTTCCCTCGTATTTCCTTCCCTCTTTTTTGGCACTGTTTATTTCTTCCCTCCACTAAAATTATAAGTGTATATTACTTCCCTCTACTAGGCAACTGTTTATTTCTTCCCTCTGGTACACTCCAAACTAAAAACGTAGACTTAGTCTAGAGAAAACTCAGGGACAAAATTACAGAGGGAACAAATAAACACTCTAAAATATAATTCACTAAACAGTTTGTTTATTTCTTCCCTCTGGGAGCCAAGTGTAGATTTGTTCCCTCTGAGTGGCGAGTGTATATTTCTTCCCTCTGGCACAGTCAGCGCACCAAACAATAGACCTCGAGCCGGCCACGACGGTGTCTGCGCTGTCACCGCTCCTCATATCCTGGCCGCTACGGACAGTTTAAATGAACAGTTTAAAAATCCTCTACTTTGTGGTAATTCACGCATATACAAGTCGGCTAGTTATAATCCATTTATGTACTCTAAGTAACTGGTTACGATCCACTAATGCGTCTGTTAAAAATAAATAAATATATAAGCATTTAACTGTACTTTTTGACGTTTGCTGTTTATCTCGACATTCATTAACTTCTGTCCCTATTAAAAAATTTTTTCCAATTTCCTCCTTTAAAATTTCCAGTAGAAATAATACCTGTAATAGGCCTAATAAAAAAAGAACTAGAAACTACTATTTATTTGCCAGAAGTGTCAACAGAATGATTAAAAAAGGAGAACAGACTTCTCACAAATATTTGCAAACAGTTTGAACTTATATAGTCTTCCGTAAAAAAATTCGTCATCCCGAATATTTTGAGGGCTGTAGTACATATCCTCAATGTCGATTGTAAAGTTGTATAAAATGCGACAAATATACGAATTATTACTTAAGCCAACGCATAAATAATTGGGTTCGGTAGCGTTACAATATAATTTTAACAGGATTTGGTACACTTTCATATTTTCTATAGGCCTACACACAAGTAAAATCAGAGAACCCACTTGAAATTACTTTCATTGATACACAAAGTTGTAGATCATGTGGCAAATATGCGAATTATTATTTAATCTAAAACATAAATCATTCAGTTAACAATAAAATTTTGACAGTATTTGGTACACTTTCATAATACATACAGTTAAAATCAGAGAACTCATTTAAAATTACAATGGGCAAAGAAATTATTCAAAGCTAGGAAAATTTGGCCTAACAGTGGATTTCAGTCCAGTGCATGATTCTGCGGGATTAGTAAAAAAGTCCTCTCTTTTTAAGCGAATAAAATGTTCAGTTGCCGCGTCCGTACTGTATTTGTGGCAAACTTGTTGCGCGAACACAAAAAAACAACAATCATTTCTAACGAACGGTTTCAAACTTTGCAAATAACTTACTTCTGGAATCAAAATAATAAAAATACAGGTCTCTAAACCAGGAAAAATCTTATTCCCTTATAATATTTAATTAGAATTATAATAATTTTAACATTGGCCTTATGGAGTTGAAAATTAAAACAAAGAAATAATGAAAACTGATTAAAGTGTCAAAGTGCTAACGACGTTTTCCAGTATAAACATATGGATCCCCATTTCAACCAGTTTCTAAATTATTATAAATGGTAGAAAAATAATAAAAACAATTGATCATGTTTGAATTCGTAGCCTACTTTATACTGGTGATTATGAATGTTTTGATAAATAAAAGTTGTGTAAAAGTATAAATACAACTAGGCCTAATCAATTTGAAGTACGATCCGGCCAACAGTCAACTTACTATAGTCTTAGTGCTTAATAAATGGCCTGAACTATTTCACATATTCTTTAGGAATAATCAATAAGTTGACTAAGTTAATAAATGCGCATTTTAGGAGTCTGAATAAAGCACTTTTCTTCTTCTTTCATCTTTTTCTTCCAATCAATTTTGAAAATTGAAATTGAATTTAAAAAAAAAATTACTAACAATTATGCTGTTAACAAAAAAACTAGAATCCACGTGTTACAGATACAACTTGTGGTTCAACTTGAGCAGCAACCGTAGGCAGAGCCGTAGATTGCTGGCTAAAACAGTCAGAAAGGCAAGTGAGCGAAGCAAACGAGCTCGTCTTGCGAACAAGAAAAAAGCCTTTTTCACTTGACATTTTAGTTTATCGAGCAAATGCTCGTCAGCCAAGTACTATTATAAATAGTCTATACATATGAATATAAAAATCTGTATGCTAAATCTGACTGTACGCTAACATACAAAAGCTCAAAAGGCATTTTGTTTCCAAAACGAACTCGTTCTCTCCGCTCACTCGCCTATATTTAATGTAGGCCTAAGGTGATGCACTCTTATGAACTCTGGTATGAGTTTGTTGAAACTAACACTTAGATGTAACCTCGTTGATTATATACCAGCTAATTTCATTATTGTTGCTAATTCTTTTGTTTTAAAATTTAATTGCAATTTTATAAATTGCTTATAGATGTTTTTTCTTTTACTTTTATTAACTAAGTAGTCAAAATCACCATTATAAATAAGGCCTACCAAAAATGAAAACTGATAAATTTATTCGATTATTGTATTATTTAGTAATTCATTTACTGGCTCCAATGGAAAAAAAAACATATTTATGCTGGAGCACGGGTTCGTGCTTTGGCAGTTAGTTGAGTCAGGTTTTTTCATCAACTCTTCAGCAACTCTTTAATAATGGTGGTTGAAGTGCATCGTTTTTCCCATAAGAATTGTTAAGAACAAGAAATCTTTTTGACATTAATGTTATGATGTACGTAAAGCCGCGTCCGCACTAGCCGAACATATTCGCCGAACAAAGTTATTCCAAACTTTTGTCTGTTCGTTGCTAACCTAGAATGTAAATCATATGGACGGTAATTGTTTGGTAGGAATGCTTGTTGAATTTTTTGTGTTCGCCACGAATGTTCGGCCAGTGTGGACGCGGCTTAATAGTAGGCCTAATATTTTGACGTAAAGTAATATTTTAGTACGAGAAAGAAGGGGGAATAATCTTAGATCACTTATTACATAATCGCTTTATAAAAAAACACATTTGACAATAGATTAAGAATGCTTCGCGAAGGGATATGCTTAAACTTCAGATTGAACCTACAATCACACCGATGTCTCGGTGCCAACTGGAAAATAAATGCCTAAATAGGCCTACTAAAACTGGTGTACCATAAAATTGTAAATTTCAGCATTGTGATTATTGCGAAACGTAATCGGTAAACCTTTTATTTGGGTTTTCCAATTATACAATTATACAATAAGAGAGGAAGGGAAATACCAAAGCAAGTTTCTGAGGGGGCGGGTTCTTTTGCGATGAGTCACATATTCCACCCTGCTTGGGATTCGCTCGTCGAGGTCCCAGAGCCAAAGAATGTCCACCCTGTACTTTCTGAGAGAACTATTGGTTAAAAAAATCCCCCACTACAAATATTTCGAAATGCAAATGTAATACGTAGTAATAAGTGTGACAGTCATTCAGTTGGTCTAAAGACTTTGAGTAGTGAGGGTTGTGGACATTGAAGAATTTGGGTTGTATTTTTATGTTAACGAGTGTTAGATTAGTGATATTGCGTTAAGTTTTAATTTTTGTTGTTCTGTTATCTTAATAGTAAATTGTTAGTTGAAACAACTAATTTCGTTGAAACAATTCATTGGAATTTTTAAATAATCAAAATTGTTTCTATGGAGTACAAATAAAAGACAAAGATTTGCTAAACAACTGACGGACTGACAACAGCTATCAAAGTCTCACTCACGTTTTCAATTAGAGACACGTGGTTACAGTATTGAGTAGCCTACGCTTATGTGCGTGTGTGGAAATAAACAAAAAATAAGAACAAGGCAACATAACTTTTAAAAATTTTTCAAAAACAAAAGACATGTCAATAATTTTGTAAGACCCAACCCACACAGTATATTAATACAGATACTTAAGTTTGCATTATGTTATTATTCATTTTATTAACTCTTGGAAGTAGTAAACAACTAGATGGCATAAAATTATTTCACTCCTTACTGTACAAAGGGGTAGGCTATTTATTGGGATGCGTTTTTGATTTATTTCAATCTTATTTCAGAGTTAGTTTCTGTGCGTTAGTATTACAGTATTAACATACACTTTGCCACTAACTGTTTGCTATGTTGCTTTTGAAATTTGTCAACTTTTGCCGCCCGGGTGATCGTTTATTGATATATAGTTTTTTATGCCATGAAGCCAAATAAATAAATTTAAAAAAATTCCATTTTCTTTTGGACTGGATGTGTCTATTTTAATCATAATGAGAACTTCCATAAACTATATATTAATAGGCAAGCATGTTTCATTCCCTCCTTTTTTCTCAGCTTGTGTGCATAGAAGGAGAAATTCGCGCATTCCGTAATGAAAGGTACTTAGTTGCCTGTAGATGAGCAGAATCCCATTAATTCACATCGGCTTCCAGGGCTTAGCAGGGGCCTATGACATCTAACGGGCCAGTATACTTCCCCCACCACCAAAGTCACGTGACTAAATGCGGCCGATCTGCAGCACAAGTTTCCATAAGATAACATTGTGAAAACGTGACATCCCTCACTTATTTTCCATCTCTTAGGAATTAGATAATAGGTTATTCGACAAGACTTTTATATTCTAATTTAAATAAAATAAGAAACAAAATTATACCATAACTGCAAAATAAAAAAATATTCTTAGAAATTTATTTCGATTTAAAGTGAAAAAATTGTATTCAATTTATATGTTTGTTTACACTTAGCAGCTGTTAACATAAAATTATATTTCATTGCTAATGATGATTTTTTAGAAGGTGAAATATAAAATTTAACTTGTTTTTAACGAAAATAAAAAGACTAATCGGCAATCTACTAATTTAATACGTTTATTCCATGTCTTATTCCCAGAAGTATCTTTGAAAACATCAGAAGAATAGTATTTTTCATCACTTTTGCTCCGAGTGATGAACAACGTTTTTTATCATAATGCAAAATTAGACTTCTGATCGTTAAATATATTAACTATTAAGTTGTATTTTTGAGGTTATAATTACAACGTAAGTAATATGCAGTGTTTACATTTCTGTTATTTACAAACAATGATCTTTATAACGTTTGAATTTCAAAATTCTGCTCCTCAACATTAATAAATCAATAATAATATACTTAGCAAACAGCTGACTTTTCAGTACTAGGACCTAAAAAATTCTCCAGATGATTTTTCAGTCCTAAGACAGAAAAGAATCGGTTTTGGTACTATTGAGAGAACAAAAAACAGGCTGATTTCGTGCAGAATGATAAAAAACTCTTTACAAAAAAGACAATACGCCCTACAGTGGTATAAATTGAAATTTTTGTTTTACCTAAAGAATGTGTTTTAAGTTTTGCAAAGCATAACGTTATTAGAATCGTTCAATTTGTAATTTAATGACGATTAAAATGATATGCAACACTCAAGACTTCATTGAATTACATTTAAAAGTACACGCAAAAACTATAGCGAAGTCAGGCTATTGCTATGCTTTTAAATGGATCGCATTCGGTCCAAACATGTAGCCTATGCATGCATGCAGGCCCGTTATTTTTCGTAGGTTAATTTCCCGTTAATTTTCAAAGTTTCAATGTTAATAGGAGAAGGATAATTGACCGAATAATTAGACAGCTGTTGGTAATAAAAATTGCTAGCAAATCAGGAAGAACAGATGTTTCCGTAATAAAACATTTAAAACCAATTGGTTTATGATCAACTGAACTATTGATTGAATTTCGACCAGTGGGTGATCCCTAGTTATTTTAATTACGTCATAAAAACCTTTTTTATCATTCTGCACAAAATCAGCCTGTTTTTTGTTCTCTTAATAGTACCAAAACCGATTCTTTTCTGTCCTAGGACTGAAAAATCATCTGGAGAATTTTTTAGGTCCTAGTTCTGAAAAGTCAGCTGTTTGCCAAATATATTACTATTGATTTATTAATGTTGAGGAGCAGAATTTTTAAATTCAAACTTTATGAAAAGCATTGTTTGTAAATAACAGAAATGTAAACACTGCATATTACTTACTTTGTAACTATAACCTCGAAAATACAACTTTATAATTAATATTTTTAACGATCAAAAGTCTAATTTTCGCATTATGATAAAAAACGTTGTTCATCACTCGGAGCAAAAGTGTCTTTTTGGTGCTTAATCGTTTTTAAAAACTCGTCTGCGCCTCGTTTTTAAAACACGATTGCGCACCAAAAAGACCCACTTTTGCTCCTAGTGATGAAAACTACTATTTCTATTGTTATTAGTCCATAAAAATATAGATGTGTATGTTTTTTTACATATGAAATAACAAATTGTATTTCGTGTATTATATCACGGTAGGCAAGAAATAGTTTTACTATATAGTACCTACTCTATGCCTAACGCATGGACATTGGTTAAAAATAAACAACTTAAGCACCACTGAAGAAATTATGAGGGAAGTAATATACACACTCAAACAGATTTCAATGCATTATTTCTTATGGGAAACTTTATTGCGGCTCACTAGTTTAGTAATGCGCAGAATGACTTCAATAACAAACTGTGCATGAAGCGAACAAGCTCGTCGTGGGTGGGGCTGAGTGAGCGGGGCGAATTTAACTCGACTTATAGAGGAATTAACGAACTAACCAACCTTTTTTTAGTATGACTTTTCATTGGATTATATCCAGTTACCTAGTGTTCATATATTGATAACTAGCCAACCTGTCTATGCGTGCATTACCACAAAGAAAATCCGTTACGTCGGTTCGGGAAGGAGCGAGCGGTGGCGGCGGCAGACACCGTCGTGGCCGGCTCGAGGTCTATTGTTTGGTGCGCTGACTGTGCCAGAGGGAAGAAATATACACTCGCCACTCAGAGGGAACAAATATACACTTGGCTCCCAGAGGGAAGAAATAAACAAACTGTTTAGTGAATTATATTTTAGAGTGTTTATTTGTTCCCTCTGTAATTTTGTCCCTGAGTTTTCTCTAGACTAAGTCTACGTTTTTAGTTTGGAGTGTACCAGAGGGAAGAAATAAACAGTTGCCTAGTAGAGGGAAGTAATATACACTTATAATTTTAGTGGAGGGAAGAAATAAACAGTGCCAAATAAGAGGGAAGGAAATACGAGGGAAGAAATATACACACCCTTTTTTAGCAGTTTAAAACTTATGGTTGCCAACACATACGTGTTACATACCAACAGCTCTTTGATTTTCCCTGCATTGTTAAATAATTTCATTGGAAAGGGGAAATAAAAATTTAGTTGAATTTCAGTTTACAAAGGCAAAGTGACAAGCACATTTACACGTATCAAAAAGTACAAAACATGTGTTAACCAAGGTACAACTATCGAATTGTCAACTGATTAAGTAAAATTTCACACAAACCTATCGCCGTTTGTTTTTTGACTATCCTACCATCATTCCCTCAGATCTCTCTGCACTTTTCAGAAGGTTTTATTGGCACTACCTGGTCACTTTTGTGAGTCAAAGCTTAGATGAAAATTGTGGTTAATAAGTTGAGAAATTCGGTTATAAAGTGATAAAGGATACTCACCATACCAGACTTCACCAAAGTTGCCGTGGCCGAGTTTTCGGATGAGTTGAATCTCACTGCGGTCGATCTCCCACTGATCCCGCATGTCGGGGGACAGGTCCCATATCTGGGGCTGGGGCTTTGGGCACGGCCGGGCCAGCACGTGGCACAGACCAAGCGCGTTCTCTGCAACACACGCACACACAATCATACAACACTGGCACGCAGATTCACTAATGAAAGGACATTATACAATGATAGAGAGGATATTGTAAAAAACATTATCAGCATTTTGCACAGGCATATCAAACATTTGCTAAAAAATATTGCACTTTAAATCTTACAGAAATTTAAAAATAGGGGAAAAGTCACCCAAATTTGTTTTATTTGTTTTCAATGCTAATTTGCATGGATCGGGAGAATTTGAGCAAAATACTAAAAGTTAATTACAAATTTTATATTGAAATTATATGATTTTCTTTCATTTACAGTCCACACATATTTCATTTACATTGTGGCTCATTTATTGTAAGCTTTAAAACTGCAAGATGTACCGTGTTCAATGTAACAAAATCAATTTACTAACCATAAATGTATCCATACATTTTGTTGAGCTTTATATTCCCTGTAAAAGAATACTTAAACATACATTTTTCCACACATCTTGTAACTGTCATTTACAATACACCAAATGAAATATTATTGTAATCATTTAAGTGAAGTTTCAAAAATTGTAGCTATCAGCATTACGTGTTGGGAAATAAAATTTCTTTACTAGCTACTAGTTTATATTTGCATAAATTTAGATAGAAGGTGTCAAATTTATTCAAAATAATAATTTTAAGTTTTTTAATTAATATAATTGTCAATCTGTTTTTGAACTTCTCAACTTAGTTTTTACAATGTTAAATTATGCCTTAAGAGATAACTTGTAAAACAATTTGTGTCTTAAGATGGAAATAATATTTTTTTCTTTTATTTTACAATGACAAACACAAATTTTAACTGACAAAATGAAAATATTGTGAATTAATTAAAAAAATCTGGGTCATATCTACCAACTTGTTAACTGGATTAACGTAACAAAAAAGAACTCATAGTTTTTACCAAACATCATAAAAAAGGTCACTAGAAAAAAAACTCTTGTTTGTCTACCTAATACATATCCTTTGGTGTTAAATTAATCAGTGTTTAATCAATAGCTGAACGAACAAAAGTGTGAGTGTTCTGTGGGTGGAACACATGAGGGCATTCTGAGCATATTGTTGTAATCAAGACTGAAGTAAAGATTCCATTTCTTGAAAAACCGACACACCAACAAGGAAAATATTTTAAGGTGAGTATGCCTGAAGGGTGAGTGTGATGGATCAGATTAAGTGTAGATTTGACAATGCTGACAATATTTGCATAGGCTGGCGGCTAAATCATTTGCCAATGGCAATAATATTAGCCCAATGACCAAAAGCAGCTGGGTCCAGTTTCGAACCATCAAAAAGCACTAATTTTGCTCAAGATCAAACTGGTAACCTTCAGATTCAAAGGCTATAACCAATCAGCTACCCAGCCAGTTTATTACAATAACTACAAAGGTCATACTCTCTACATACTCTATGTACATGTGTCATACTCACTGGTGTAGGCCAGGACCAGTGCAGGCAGTGTGGGGAAGGTCTGATTGGTTGCGATGTAGTAGCCTCCGTTGTCCAGTGGCTTGATCTTGTAGTGCTTCACGTGGTAGCCTCTTGACTCCTCCCAGTCCTTCACGCTCAGCGAGTACCTGAGTACCAAGCAAGTACAGTTAAACTTCCAAATAAAGTTGTATTTTGGGCCTTCAATTGGGAAAAATTGTATTAAAAATATAGGTTGTAATACCTTTTTCAATCACCGAGTTCAAGCTCCTAAATCTGTTTGATTACACTGGAGATAGACCCAATGATCAACCTCAGATGCGAACCATTGCACCAGCAAGCGGCCCAATAATGTTGAAAAGGAACATTCCACTTTTTTGCATAAATGTAGCTAAATAATTAAGTAATGTCAACAATTACGGATGATTTGGCATTTACTACTGATTCTTTGGTTTCTAAGGTCCGTACATCCCCTGGGCACAACTGCGCTATCTACTTCATAGATCAAACATACACAATAAAAATACTAGTATAAATAATGGAATCTCCTAAAATTTATTACTTTTAAAATTATTTATTCCAACCAACACTTAAAGTCCTTAAAAAGAGTGATGGTCAACAACTGAAATTCTTATCCCTTCTGATAACCCGTCAATTGTTATTGCATAAGGTTTAAACAGTAAAAGCCCACAAACTTGATGCATCGAGGACTAAAGAACTGTCGAGTTTGGTGAATGTCAAAATTTCCCAGAGTCGACTTTACCACCAATTACCGGTATCGGCTCTAAATCTTGACCAGATTGCGGAAAAACATTCGTTAGAGATGTAACCATGTTAATAATACCGATCAGAAATCGTTATGTCAGCTGTCAACGACGTTCATTCTGCAGAAAAAAACGCGGTGAAATGCATCTAAAGACCTTAAAACGTGAAAAAACTGTTCAAATAATGGTTAGAGTCACATGTTGCATGTTTGAGCATTGTCAGCACCTATGGAGGTGTCAGGTTACTGGGAGTCTTGTGGTTTACTGTAGCTACCTTAGACACCATGATTATCTCTCTCACCCGTGAGGATTGTGTTCTGAGTCTCGGACCAGGAACGTTCCTCGAGCATTCTCCTCCAACATCAACAGCTTCTCTGCCTCCTTCCGAGAGATCTTGCCAAAGAACCAGCTGGAACAATACATTGATAAATTACATTACTATGCCAAAAACAAAAAATTATTTGATAATAGCAGTGGCAAACCTTACCAATACCACTAACATCAGTTATACTGATACAATACAATTTTTACCAGTTATACTTCACTATCTTTTTTAAAAGGTGCATTATGGTTAACGCTTTAAAATTACTAGAATTTGGCAAGAGCTTAAAAAAGAAGCTACTACAGCTGGATGATGTAGCTCTTTCTACTCCAAGAGCTATTAAACTGACAAAATCAATAATCAGATATTTTTATTTTTATTTTTTGATGCTGCTACTCAAAAGTTATGTAATTGAAGAAGTTTATTGTTTCATATACAGGGTTATATCTCCGACCCATTTAGAATTGACAGTTTTAATCAAGAAAACTTGCATTGTTGTAACTATGCTTTCTATATATTTATGTTCAATTATATGACTGTAGAATAAGTTCAACAGCTAATATCAAAGGTCCTTACAACTATCTCGACCTTAAAATAAACACTACATCCAAATCTGCAAGAAATAAGCATGGAAACCCTAAGATGTTTCCACACTGGCCAAACATTCATGGAAATTTGTTTCGTGAACAAATAATCAACATTTATCTCCTGTATACAAAAAACACAAAAAAATTGGTAGAACATTATTACTATGACATGTCCAATGTTACCAAAATCATAAAACTCTGATTTCCCTTCACAGCAAATAAATATTTCGCCTTGTGCATTTGTATAAAAAACCTCTCTAAGCAAACCAATATAATATTTTCAAACACAAAAAATTACATTGACTTTTTAAATGTAAATTTATTAACAACTAAAGCATACAAACATAATTTATAACACTTATTTTTAAGCTTTGTTAAACTGTTTACTCGATAAATTTACTGCACTCGTTGTTAGGTTGGAGGACAGATGTTCAGAGGTGCGATAAGCCTTAACAACAGACAGAAGGCAAAAATTATCTTTTCCTACCTTGCATGGAAATAATCACATTGCACACCTCTAGAACCTACGCAAAACAGTTAATCTCCGGTTTCCG
Organism: Neoaliturus tenellus; assembly: GCA_030545055.2. Classification (NCBI taxonomy): domain Eukaryota; kingdom Metazoa; phylum Arthropoda; class Insecta; order Hemiptera; family Cicadellidae; genus Neoaliturus; species Neoaliturus tenellus. Next base: position 36,764,696 of record CM061532.1, read on the forward strand.
TTCCTTTTCCACTCTAGAGCGGCGATGTTCTTTACCGCATGCTAAATCAAACAGCAATTTAAAGTCAGCTGTTATTACAAACAATCCCACACAGCTGTTGTCTCGAAATGTTTGGCCGCACTCAGCTGCCGCTTCGTGCGGCCATCAACATTTCTCCAGCGGCAATGACGTACTTTACACTCTTAATACACTTTACGCTCTTAACAGCTATTGTCTGTTAATCAGACGATACTCACTCTTCACTCTCAACAGATTTCTCCTCGGCCACGAAGTTCCAAGGTATAAGTCCCTCATCTCCAGTCCTCAAATGTCTAACTCTCCACCAATCCGGCTCACTGAAACAAAACCCATCACAATGGTGAAATAAGTTGTTCCAGAGCTTCCATGTGAGAAATATACTTCATCCTGATTGGTTGTTTCTTTCACAACTCTAAGACGGTAATATAAATTTTTATCTGGACTAATTCGTTTTGGATTCCTAAATGCCCCAAAGAAACTATCTACAGAGAAAATTCTTTAGCTTTGTAAGCTCATAAGTAATCAAAATTAACACAATTTAAGTTAGGAATTTCAACTGTAATTGCTTAGGTGAGTTTAACGTTATTCAGTGCTATTCTTTACATCAAACAATTACAATGTCAGTAACAATTGGAGTATACACGGGGTGGTATTGCCTCAGGCATTATGCTTAAAGCTTGAGTAAACTAATTAACCAATACTGTGCACGACTTATGTCAAACATTTACACAAAATATTTTCTTGCAGACAGATCATTTATGCAAAATGAATCATTCAATTAATTAAGTAACCAATGAATGAATAAATATTAAACAAAAACCTCATGTGTATGCCTTTAACTATTGTTTTAAAAATCTTCTAAACATCAAAGCCTTTATTGTTCAGTAAAAAGTATTTGATGAAGTCCATCGTAAAGTGGTCTGAATGATTAAGACAAAGGCCCCAATGAACTTTTTAAGTATTCCTCCAGCTGGAGAGAATTAGAGCTGATTGACATTGAGGAATCCCAGGCCTGATGAAAACCTCGATTCGACGGCCCAGTAATGATCTGTTAACGGCTGACATTTGATAATAACTCTTCTGTCAACTGTGATTACACAAGTTAACGATCAACTCTTATTGACATTGGGTCAACGATAACTTCAACTTGGAGCTACTTTACATGCTTTAAAATCTCGTATTTCTATTTCACACTTTAATGAGGGGGGAGGGGGACTTAGTACCTGTTCATGTTAAAATATTACATTGTTGAATATGGTATGTTATGGTTATGATGTATTTGTTGGTATTCTGTCTAGAATTTTTCAGTTACCTTTCTATGCTTTAAAAAAATTATAAAATATTTTAGCTGTTGTTTCCTTTATAAAAAACACTGTCAGGTTAGCAGTTATTTTTGTTCAAACAAATTGCATCATTTTTTAGACTAAAAGATTTTTAAAGCCAAATTAATTATCCAAAAAACTATTTAAAAAATATACTTTCACATCAAATCTTTCCTTTTGAACTTAGTTATTGCAGTTTTTTCCTAAAACCAGTTAAATCATTAAAATTTTTTTTTTTTTTTAAAGAGGTTGGCGGACCTCTTTTTGCCTTACTTTGCCCCGTCCACATAGACTATTGATCTGTGCGTGGATCGAATTAGACAAAGTAAGGGGGTGAGCCGCTACAGTACAAGGTGAAAGGTTCTGATAAAAGTTCACTGGCAGAACGCGGATTCGAACCCACGACATCGCTGCCATGGTCCCGAAGTCCGGCGTGCTAACCACTACGCCACCGACTCACCCAAATTAAAAATTACTCACCCATTGTTTAAAATTACTCACCCATTGTTAAAATTAAAGAAATATATAATATAAAAAGTCCTGGCTGTGGATTTTTAACTACAATTTCAAATCTACCAAATCAAGAATTTAAGAACGTCTAAGAGATAAATATTAATTACAGAATTCATTGAAAGCTAAAGGATAAATAATTTCTGTTAATATTAAATTTTCTCGATAACAAATCACTCAGAGGGGATTGAATAATTAAAATATATTAATTTGAGACTGAAGCATATAAACACAAAACAATCTTAAGTTTTGTTTGATTTTGTTCATGATCACTTTTATTCTTTAATTCTCCCTGATATATTTCCACTGAGGAATAAACACTCACAAGATCCTCATTAGGACATTAATATTAGGAGTAAAAAATAACAGCATTTGAGTCCTATTATATCCATATTCATTGATTGTTCGTGTGTTCATTTAAATTCTTAACTATCTTTTTAGACTGTTTTTCTTTCCGTTTACCTGTCATCTAATATTTCCATCCGATCGCCCTTGATGAACGACACGTCGGCAGCTTCTCTCGACTGATAGTTGTAAACAGCCACGACGATGCGACCTCTCGAACAACTTGGGTGGACTGCGACAAAACGATTTACGGTTATCATAATTACTTATAAGTCAGTCTTGAAGGAGCATTGCTGTTGCATACAATTGGTTATGTTATGTGCTTAGGTAAAGAACTTATACAATACACATAGACCTACAAACACGTAAAAGGCTTATAAATGTTGATACACAGCAATGAGATCACATTAATAAAACACTAAGACTCTGACAGTTTGTAAATACCCCCCCGTCGCAGCAGACCTGCGTACTCAGCGAATTTCCAAATTAGTAATATTAATTTTGACCAGCTAAACTTGTAAACAAAATTTCATCACGTGCTCATAAATAGGGAAATAAATGTCTATTCTCCTTAAGATAACTATAGGGAAAGAGTATGCAGGTATGCTGCCATGGGGGACACTAAAAGTAGGTTTTTAGCATAGAAAAAATTTATTTCGACCTTATAAAGCCATATAGTAAGTTTCATCAATATCTGCCCATAAATAAAAGAGTTTGCCTATTCTCCATGTGATTAACATGGGAAAAGAGTATGCAGGTTTGCTGCCATGATAAGTACAAAAACTAAGATTTTTTACCTTAAATGGACGAATCTCAACCAAATGAAGCTAAATACCAAGTTTCATCCAAAAATATTGGTTAATAAGTGAAATATTAACACATCCTTATTCTCCATAAGATTAACATTGGAGCCCCAAAAGACAATGTACTGTCTTTAGACTTTGTAATATCTCGGTAACCAATGGAGATAGAGCAAAGCTTCAAAATACTAAATTGTGTGTTTTTTGAGCTAAATCCAATGGTCTAAGTAAAAATTAAAAATTTTTAAAATTACACATGAAAAATGCAAAAAACCCATTTTGGGGTACAAAACCCCCCAAAACTACCCCTTCCGGTAGGTCGATATGTCTGGTTTACGAACTCATCCGAATAAATGTAGGATTACACATCTCTACCAAATTTGGTGTCGATCGGACCATTTTTGCGAGAGTTATCGTGTCTAGGGACACATATATACATATATACATATATATATAAAAATTTTAATGACTATTATTTTTGGTCTCTGGGCACCTCAAAACGAAAAAGTAACATGGTCCCGGGCTTAGGTCTTACCATGAGACCTACGGTAATAGCTTATTCCCTATGGGAAATTCGCTAAAAACCTGTAAAATACCAGAGGGACAGCCATAGGACCACTTATTCAAACCAAAATTAATGTATTGATCTATACTGTACAACTATTTACAACTTTTCCACTATGACACTTTCTAGTAAAATATTCATGTTATATTGAATCTGTGAAAAAATGTATTGGTTTTTTTTGTGTGCATTAACCTTCAGTTACTTTACACTTTAGAAACATGACACTTCCAGTATTTCAAGTCTGGTAACAAGCACATGTGAGAAATGAACTTACATAAAATTAACTTACATCATGCATGTACATATAAGCTCCTATCCCTAATATACAGGGTGCTCCTGAACTATCTGGAACCCTTTTGTATATTTGTTCCTTACAATTGAGACAAACATTTTTAACAGTATAACCATGGGTCTCTGGTGTCTGGTTTACTGTCTGTTCATCTGTATGTAATTTTGGCTTTCAAAACTCATGGGATCTTTAACACCTTCAGTGAGGGTGGGACAGGACTGACCCATGGCGATCGCATCGCTCACTGGGCTGGGTCAGTCCTGACCCACGTTATGTGCATTATTCCGTTGCCAAGCATCAGCCCAGCGTAGGATGAAGGTGGGTCTATACGACAACATTTTTTGCGACCTGATCTATTAGACGCTCTACCCGCGCTCCTGCTGTTGCAAGTGGGTCAGGGATGGGTAACTGTGAATTTTTTTAGCAGTAAATGAGTAAAAACCACTTGAGGTATTGAGTTGAAATTTGCAATGACTATTACCTACATCAAGACAGTTTCACTTATGAATTCTGAATACCTGCATACTCTTCCCCTATATTTATCATAAGGAGAATACACATTTATTTCCCTATTTATGAGCATGTGATGAAATTTTGTTTACAGGTTCATCTGGTCAAAATTAATATTACCAATTTAGAAATTTGCTGAGTACGCAGGTCTGCTGCAACGGGGGTGTTAGAAAATTCTTAATTCTTCTTAGAAAATTAAAAATAGTCACCATTTTGAAACAGAAAAAGGTAGAAATGTCAAAATTAATAAGTAAAACCGTATTGACGTAATAAAATGGTCATGACAAATTTCAATATGTTTTAACACCTCATGATTTAAGCCAAAATGACATACGTTTGAATACAGAAAACTACGCACCGAAGACCCGTTGTTATTTTTTTAAATATATTTGTCTAAATGCATGGAACAAATATAAAATAGGATTCCAAGACTGGTATATCACGTTAGCCCTTTGCACCCAAATATTGTGACACGGAGTGTATATTGCATGCCAAAAAGTTATAGAACCAATCTAAAGAGTTCCCTCTTCATGTTGAGAATTCTCTCAGAAAGTAAATCATCATCAAAAGCCAGGTGAACAAAAACGATAAGTGTCTTTGATTGGCATGATTATCGCTTGATTGTCTGTTGCCATGGCGACACCCTTTCAACACTGACTTATACTCTCTTCAGCTCCATTATTATGTAAATATCCAGTTTTAAACTGAAAACTAGAAGAATATCGGTTTCAATTGTGGAAATCTTATTATTTACAGGCAGCTCTATTTTAATATACAGCTTTGATGATATAGAGGCATTTTGATGACAAGTCGAAGGAACATCACATGAGAGATAGATAATCTACAGCAAATCATGTGAGACCTTGAGTTAGTGAGTGGAACCTCACTATTTGTACCTGGATTATTAGAAATTCACATTATTAGACCTACTGTCCACTTCAGCAAAAGTGAAATATTTCTTAAAACATAGTTTACTAATCATTTTAAGTGTTATTTACAAAGTACTGTTTACTCTGTACATGAAATGACAACAGAGCAGCAAAAGAGTTAGTGTTTTAGATAATTAATTCAACTACCTGGTTTTTGAATGGTTGGAAACTGGACCCAGCTGCCATGGGTTGTTGGGCTGATCCCCTCTAAAGAATCAGTTGGTCTTAGGCAGTAACAAAACTACACAAGACACCACATCCATTCTACACTCATCCTTCATTCATATTCGCCTTAAAATATGTCCTGGTAATGTCGGCATTTTAGAAAGTGATTAAATTAATGAAAATATTATTTTTGTTATGGCATAAAAATGAGCTCAGAGTGTGATTGTATGTGTGTGTCCAGCTATAAGGCTAGGTGTACACAGTGGTGGCGGTTGTACTCACATGGCGTGGTGGGGGTGCGGATGATGTCGTGCCCCTGCCGCTTGACGGTGACGCCGCCGGCACGGTTGGGGTCGGGCGTGTACCGCGGGTCACCTGGACCGACCTGACCCTCCAGCCCCTCACCCATCTTGTACCCATGGTACACTGCAACAGGGCAAACACACCTGTCAAACCCTACGTCAGGGTAGCAAAAAACAAATCATCCATGAAATTCTAGAGAGAATTCATTAAAAAAAAAAAAAAAAAATCAATCAAATTTACTACAACCTATGTATTAGATTCAAATAGTAAATTGTTAAAATACAGCACCTTTTTTATACTCTTAAGTGTGGCTGTGAACTAGTTTCTAGAGTCTCCACAAAATAGTAAAACACTATATGACGTGATGTAAGAGTTTAAATTAGTTGCTTCAACTGCTTTCAACCCATTTTAAAACAAAATTTCACTGAAATAGATTATTGTTTTAATTGGAGCTGCGCCTAAAATTCTGAGTTGCAGAAGATGATGGGAGTAGAGAAGGGAAAAATTGCTGGGGTTTGCAATATTATTTAAAACCATAAAACCACAAAGTCGAAAAGTAATTTAAATATCTTTGATAAAATATCATGAGGAGCCATTTTACTTTTTGTTCTTCAGTAATTTTTGCAGACAATCTAAGGAGATCCAAATGGTCTTTTTTATAGTCATAAGCAAAGATCTTGTTTGTTACACTCTATTATATAACAATGGATAGACTTCTTCTCCTTTTTTTAATTCTCTCATCCTTTTGACTCCCCTAATTACAAACTCTTTGGGATTTTCAACGTGCAAAATATGGAAATAAACCAGACATAAATTACTTAAGGACTAGAACAGAACGTGATTGGGATCTTAAAGCTGTCACTGGATTTTTTTTATTATTATTATTATTATTATTATTATGAAACGCGGTAATCAAAGATTTAAACTTTAATTTGGGCGAATGGTAAAATGCTACTTTAAATTAAAGTACTGTACCATAAACTTAAAATCTTTGTACAGTATGGCAAAAAACAAAAATTGCTTAGTTGTTTTTATTTTTTACAAAGTAAAGTTTTGAGACTTATTATACATACCGGTACATTGTTTTACATTAAAAATTTGATTAAAATTGTATTATACTTCTCAAAACTGCTTGTCAAATTTTTATTTTTTTGCGTTCATGACCAATTGAACTTGACGAATGCTACTGAATTGTGTAAAAATAAAACATGAGTGTAGGAAAAATATTCTTGCTTTTAAAAATGAGGCAATATAAAGTTTACAAAGCTAAATTAAAGGATATTCAGTTTCCCTGTTTTATCTCCAGAGGGAAGGTGGATTAGACGGAGGTGAACTTAATACTTGAGAGTAAGCAGCTTTAAGCTCTCTAAATTCATAACTCTACCTTCAGTTTTCTTTCTAAAAATAACATTACTAATTCAGAAGAGAAACTTTTTAGAACTCAACCTATACGATCATCAATATATTTCAAATCACATGTCCACTTCGACTGATCAAGAGAATTCATACTTTATAATTTAGTGTGTATCATTCTTTGAGTAATCTCTTTCATTTAACAACTTCAAATCTTGAAAAATATTTTCAAACGAACTAGGGGTGGGCGAGTACTGATTTTTTAAGTTGAGTCCAGTAGAGCCAAGTTTTAAAAAAAACTCGCGAGTTTTGAGCTTTTTCGAGTCGAGCTTTTTCCAAAGTATAGGCATGCAAAAATGATTTTTAATTAATATACAAAAGATACATAAAGATAAAGTGTCCCTAAGATGGTAAGGTTATTTTGTATTTACTTTGGGTTTTTTAAATAATAGTATTAATTGTATACTATTATTAATGCTATTGTATACTAGCATGTATACTAGCGTTATTGTATACTATTGTATTAATGCCCAAGTACTCAACTCATCAATCAATATTCATTGATCATGAGTGAAGAATTCATATCAATGACAGAACAATTAAATAAATGTTGACTATCAGATGCCTGCAGTGTAATACATTTTAAATGTTAATATGCTGTAAAAGTAATCAATATACAAAGTCAATATATTTTACAGAAGAAACAAATAAAAACATGTTTTATAGTACGCCTAGTGGTTTTAATTTACATACATAACTCATGCAAAGGTGGCAGTGATGACCATGTATGACCGGCATTTTTTTAACAACGCCTTCTGAAATTATTTTCTATCTAGTTCAAAGGATAAGGTAGCCAACATACACTGCGAAACATAACCTCCTTCACTTCTTAAAACGTAGATCTAATCCTTATACTAAAAAAATTTAACATGTTTACTTTAACAAATGAGATGGAAAAGAATTTTAATCTAGTTGTGAATTGCATTTATTCCTGATCTACAAATATGTCTACAGTTTTCACACCATAAGTCAGCTTGAACACTCGACTCAGACTAACGAGTTTTTTCTAAAACTTCGAGTCGAGTCGAGTAGTACACTCCGCTCGAAAATACTCGATAGACTCAAGTACAGTACTCGCACACCCTTAAAACAAATTAAAACTTACATATCTGTGTGATTAAAAAATATTAATGTAAAAAGTTAAGAAAATGAAATAAGTTAGAGTAAAATCAGATAACTTTGACTACCTCGCATGAGATTTGTTTATCATAATACTTTCATAATTAATTTCATCAAATGTGAGTGAAACGCTGAGCCAGACACCTTGACAACTTCCTCTTGCCATCGAGGCTGTGGGACTATACTGTCCTTGCTTGTACAGTACTCATGTGATGTAGTGGGGCAAACAATGTTAATGAACAAAAACGTTATTGTATAAGTGATTTGTTACATGTAACCAATACAAACCTTTGTAGTAGGTTGAATTAAACTGTTTATTAAGATGATCTACTCACAAAATATTTTGCATCTATACTTCTTCTCAGTTCTATATTTCTATCCCTGACAAATAGAGCTGTTATTTAATTTGCTTTTATTCTTTGCACGGCTTTTCATGCTATTTGGTCTTTTACAGAGTCAACAAAACGTGACAATGGCCAAATTGGTGCTGCACAAAATTGATTAATTTCTGTGAATGTTCAAAAGTAGACACAACTGCAATTATTAGATCATTAGTTATTAACTTCATATTCTGGCAAAAAATCTCATAGTAAGATAGCTATAAAAGACAACATGCACTCATATTTCATTCATATATTTTTTAATAAACCTTGTTTTGTTGCATTTACAACATATTAAGAACAAACAATTGATTACTAATGTAATTTCCGTTAGACCAGTAGAATAGATGTAAAATCCATTAGTCTTAAGGAAAAATTGGGTAGACAATTGTCTTTTGTGACTATTTTTTGCTCTCTTCAAATCAATGAAGATCGCTCATGGAAAAATTATTGAAATCGGACCAAATTGAATAATCTAAAGCTATTTAGTAGTGGACTCACCGAGAGGTCTGTCCGGGCCGTGCCGGCTACAGCACATGCCCATGGTGGCGCCTCAGTCACGTCACCGCCATCCGTCTGCAACAGAGGGTAACATGACAGTGGCGTGGAGTAACACAGCGGGGTAACATGGTAGTGGGGGATTGTGGTAGGGAAACATGTAACTTTTCTCCAGGTACACCTCACGGGTTACTCTTCCCTGTAGTAACTGATCTTCTAAGCTACCCTGCCCATAATAATTTTTTTATGTTGCCATGCTACCAGAACGCCTCCCAGTAGTAGCACAGAGTAGATGCAGGATTGCATTGTAGTACAGTAGTATTACAGAGTAGTGCAAACATAAATGATATATCACAAAAGTAATACAGGGCTATTTGGTGGTGACAAAGAGTAACACAGGGTTACACAGAGGTGGCACAAAGTAACACAGGGTTACACAGAGGTGGCACAAAGTAACACAGGGTTACATACTATGATTTTCTCCGTTAAATTGGTTAAGTAAGACCATAGGAAAGTGGTAGAAATGTCTACAAGCTTTTATCTTTTAAGAGATTATGTAATTAGCAGATTTACTCTCTGGGAATTGTTGAATCAAATTTATTAGATAATAAGATTAAAAAATGTATCCTATCAAGAGATGACTGGAACACAGTAATTACTCAAGTTTCACTTTGGGGCCGAGGGAGCCTAGCTGTGAAAGGCTTCACTCCTATCATCCTCTTATACTTGGGTAATTAGTTAGTTACTTTCACCAAACTTGCCGTGTCAAAGGGGATGTTTCAACGGAGACTTTAGTTTTATTCAGAATGTTAATTAAGTCCATATTAAGGATTGTACAGTGTATTCCATTACTTCAAAAAGTACATTGACAATGATATGCTGATGAAATACAGTCGACTATCACTAACTCAAACTCAAAACTCTCGGTATCTCAAATTATTTTTAATTCCTTTGAAAAGACCTGACTAAACAGGATACAAACCATGCAAAACTCAAAATAATTTGACAGTTTTTACCACTGTAAGTTGAAGATACGCACAAAATAACTCAAAAGTTCGGTGGATAAATTGATTTAGAATTTTGCCATTACCTCCACAAAATCAATGTTACCTCTGTATCTCGAAGTTTTCTCCACGGACCACCGTAAGTCCACGGACCACCGTAAGTCGAAAGCCCGGAACAACCGGGTCAGTGACACATTAGGTTTTTCCATTGTCACAATATTTGACTGTTTGTTGCCCTAAGTCTCAACATAAAATAACTTTTGACAAAGATTATCTCTGTAACTCGAACTATTCCTAAACTATACGCATCAGTAACTCAACGAAAATCGTAGTCCTGTGAACTTTTAGTTAGAGTAAGTCAACTGTTACAAATCTATCTTAATCTATCTAGCTATTTATATAATATGTGAAGCCGATTTTTGTCACCCAACTTCTTCCTTATTTCTGGACCAATTTTAACGTTTAAGGTGTCAAAGAAATCGCATTAGTTCGTAGGTTTGCTAAAAGGATTTGTTTGTTTTTTGTCCATAAGACTAACATGGGGAATAATTTATTATTGGACCGCACTTGTAGGCGTCTAATTCATGACTACCTCATGATTTTCCCTCAGATTTGAGGTCAGACCACTTGTTCAAAAGTTACAGCAAAAATGGAAAAACCTTACATATTCAGGTTACCGATTTCCATTCTTTTTATTTATTTGAGGGGGTTAAAAATTGAAATTCCAATGTTTGGCGATTTTTCCTTGGTATTGACTATACAAGCTATGTGTGAGTATGTGTGCCAAAATTCATGTTTCTAGCTCATCCAGAAGTCCAAAATACTTTATGATCAGTCAGTTTCATATCTCAGTTTTAGACTCCATTGCTGTTTAGAGGAAATTTTTCTTTGGCAGGTCAAAGAGGGCTTTCTTTGATAACTCACAAGACCGCAATATATATTTCACCACTTTTAAACACTCTGTACATTACTTGAAAAACATTTTGAAATTATAAGACGTTGATCTAACACAAACATAGAATTATCGGCTAGAAATTGTTCTAACCATCACCATTTATTATGCAGCCCTCCCAAGAAAAATTCACAAAAGATTTACAGATTACTTATCTAAAATAGACTTTAGGAAAGGGGACGCCAAGAATGTCCGGGGCAGAAGGGGGAGATGGAAGGGGGTTGTAAATTTGGCAACCGCCCTTGTCGGCAAAGACGACACCAGTCTGTTGTCAAAAGACTAATTGGGAAACCTTTGAACGTCCGGGGGGAAATAGACTCCTTGATAATTAACTGTGACTAACTAATTTTAACTTGAGAAAGTATTTCGGAAACAAACTCGATTATTCTAAAGTATTCTTCGCGCCCATTTAACTACTATACGATCTTGAGTTTGGATGTAAATCGTCCGAATACAAGCATTTTTGTGGGGGCATTTTAAGTCCGGTTTGGGACAACATCGGATGGATCGCCCGAAATGCGGATTGTCCATATTAGGAGCCGGCCCGTCCGCAGTTGTCTTACAAACAGAAATAAATACTGCATAATGAGTGGGGGAAATGCTTTTGTGGAAACCCTTTATTCTGGTTCAGACTGAAGTGGGTTCATCTCAAACTTTGTAGAGAGATGTTTAGTCGTTATGGTAGAATTTATTTTAATGGCAAGACAAGAGAAAACTCGCCAAATTTCCTGAACATAATCGATACCGGTACGAGGGGTACCGGAGCTATTGATACTTTGATAAGGTTTCTTAAATTGAAAACAGCAACAAGCTTTTGTAAAAAACTTACAAATATTTATTTTTCATAAAAATTGCATTACATTGCAAATTGTACTACGCAGTCTTCCCTTGAGAAATTCTTTATGAGTAGAAGGGATTTGCCGGTTCTGGCACAGGTCAAGGTCAGCGGTTGTAACTGTTGTAACGTTGTAACTGTTGTAGGGATTGCAGCGGCTGGGGGTGAGGGAGGGATGGGGAGGTGAGGGAGGGATGGGGAGACGAGGGAGGCATTTAAGGAAGGGATGAGGTATTGGGAGCTCATTTGTTTGTGGGATTTTGACGAGGAAGGATGTAGGGGTTAGAGTTTAAGAACAAAATTGACCAGTGGCGAGGGTGGGATTCGAACCCGGCCCGCCGGCGTGTGAAGCCGGCGCCTTACCCCTGCGCCACCGAGGTAGTTGTCGGGAGGCGGTGGAAATGTGTCAGATAGTCTGTGGCGACGGCCGGCGTAAGGGTTCGCGGTTTGGCCACCAGAGTGTACTAGGGCCGCGTCTAGTTCTCACTTTATCCAACAGATTGCAGCAGTGGGTGGCCGCACATAGTTTACCTTAAATCCGACAGAGTGTAGCTCAGTCAGAAATGTCCCGTGCACGATGAAGTAGGTTTACAATTGGCAATTGTACAGGTAAATCTTGTATAGCAGCAATAAGTACAATAGTAGACGGTTGTAAAGTGTATCACTTGCAGGTGTGCAGGAAATGTCCCGTGCACGACCGAGTGGAATTACAATTGCCGATTGTAAATGTGTCAGATAGGCACATAAGTAACTTTCCGTGGATAAGCAAGTGGGGGCTACAACTGTCGATTGAACAGGTAAATCTTGTATTGTAGCAATAACTGTAATAGTAGACGGATGCAAAGTGTATCGCCTGCAGGTGTGCAAGAAATGTCCCGTGCACGATGAAGTAGGATTACAATTGGCAATTGTACAGGTAAATCATTTATTGTAGCAATAAGTATATTAGTAGACGGTTGTAAAGTGCATCACTTGCAGGCGTGCAGGAAATGTCCCGTGCACAAATAAGTGGGATTACAATTAACGATTGTAAATGTGTCAGATAGTCTGTGGCGACGGCTGGCGTAAGGGTTCGCGGTTTGTCCACCAGGGTGTACTAGGGCCGCGTCTAGTTCTCACTTTATCCAACAGGGTGTAGCACGTGTGGCTGCACCTAGTTTACCTTATATCCGACAGGGTGTGGCACTGGGTGGAAAAATACGGGAAAAGGATGCAGGGGTGCCAATCCCCAGGTAAACCCCAACATATCCCCATGAATTCCCTAAATTTCCCCGCGGTGTTACCAACTTATTTTATCCACTATAAAAAAAAAAAATGAAATGCTGGGGGTTATACTACAAAAAGTGCGTAAAACCCAAAAATGTTGGCTACACAGAATATAAAATTAATGGCTAGAAGCTGTTGAAACTGTAAGAGAAATGTCCCGTGGATGAGTAGTATTAGTTACATTTGGCGATTGTACAGGTGATTACACTGTGTATCTAGAGGTTTATATTAATTAAGACTTTTAGTAGTCTTATAGTTCAAGATTAAAGAGCAGAATAAAACATATGTTCAAGGAGGAGAGGTCATACAAACCAGACAATAACGTGAATAAGAATAGTCGGGCAGGATCGTCAACAGGTGTAACAAAATCGAAATGTCGATACTTTACCATGTCAGTTAAGACAGTCTGTAAAATAATATCAGTAGAACAAATGTTGCAAAGGTCAGGTCCTGCACCATACAACTGGTGAAAACTGAAGTGTTTCTTAAGCTAATCATTTATTGTAGCCGACCAAGTAAAATGACATCTTAAATTAATAGAAGGAGGAGCGGTCATACAAACCAGACAATAACGTGAATAAGAATAGTCGGGCAGGATCGTCAACAGGTGTAACAAAATCGAAATGTCGATACTTTACCATGTCAGTTAAGACAGCCTGTAAAATAATATCAGTAGAACAAATGTTGCAAAGGTCAGGTCTTGCACCATACAACTGGTGAAAACTGAAGTGTTTCTTAAGCTTATAGTGGGATTCACGAAAATAGTCCGATGAGAGTCAAAACATTGTTGCCAAATTTATTCTGAAACACATGTTTACACTGTATTTCACATGGCAAACTTAACAAAAATGACAACATTGCAGGGCGAGAGGGGGTGAGGGGGAACACAGCTGTTAAAATTTCCATCGGACTATTTTCGTGCATCTTACTATAGCCAATGTAGTACGCGGTCTGGAAACTGTGGTGTTAAATTATTTTAAACCATTAGGTAAAATCGTTATCCTATGAAAAGAAAACAAAATATTACCCATGAGCATTACAGACACAGTGACGGACAGAAAGAGAGAGAAAGAGAGAGATGGAGACAGACAAAGGGAGAGAAATTTGGATGACGCCGATTTTAAATTCTGCTATGCATACAAAGTAAAAATAACCGAACATTTTAAGATTCTAATCAATGTATAGACAAAACACAAATTTTATTAATAAAAATAGATTGTTGCGGGAAACTCAAGTAAAATATAACGCAAGAGAGAATGTAAGTTATTTATAATGATTATACAATAAAATAATTATACATTAAGTGATAAACAGAAAATAGAGCGAATTTTTCTTTTGCCCAGCCAATTTACTAACGTCACGACAGAGTTGTTAAGAATATGCAGATGCATCACAAGTTACTTTTTGTTGACATCCTTTGATTAAATGGTCAACATATCCTGATATCGCTTATAGTAATTTGTAGTAAGTATTTATTTCAAATAGTTAATTAGATTCTTAATGAATGGTGGGGATTTAACTTTTTTACTGATGAGATTCCCTACACCTAATAGATACTAAAACCCCTTTTGCGATTCAAGGTTTTTTGTATTTAGTGATTTTACATGAATAGTTGATTGGTTTGGTTGCTGCGTGTATTGCTTTATTTAAAATGTTAACAGATTAATCAGCTGCTTCGTTAGAATCAGTGCAATTAGTAATTGTATCCGAATTTTGCAAAAATAAAATATAACTTTTTTACCTTATCTATAAAAAAAATTGGAGGTTTGAGGACAAGGATTTACATGCTGTGCCGTTGTCACAAGATACCAATTTTTGCCCTATACAAAACATTGAGGTAACGTTCCGCAAGTGGTGTTCTGTTATCCACAATAATGTATAATTTGGTGTCTTCTATAACAACCAATGCATTTGGTCCCTCAACCGAGGTTCATAATACCGCTCAAAGTCATGAAAAACAGTTCCAGGTCTTGGGGACGGCCTCTGATAAACAAGAAGGAACGTGAACGATCGCAATGAAGCAATAAAAAAAACTTTATACCCATCCAAAGTGCTTTACTGTACAAATTATATTTGCATACATTATTTAAATATTTGCTAGGTACATATACTTATACCACCTTAATATTTTTATATAATACAATTTTTGCGCACTTGAAGCCGCAGTCATACGGCTGTCGGCTTGGTTCTCAAAAACCCAATTAGCTAGAAACTTAAAACAAAAATTTTACGAGCAACTCAAATTTAATATACAATGTATCTGACAGCTTATTATTCATTATTTTACAAACACACTAAGAACAAAGCAATAATCATATTGAATTCACGCGTAAAACTTATACTACAGTTGGACTTTAACATATATATGTATATGTATACAATTTAAATCATGTAAAATGAAACTTTTAGTATTAAATGACGTGATACATGTATGTTATGGTATAAGAGTTGTATTATTATAATATACTAGCGGCTCATAGGGGCAAAAGCCCCTAATCATAAAATTAAAATAGCATGAACTATAGCGTATTACCATTTCTTCCACAACGAAGGTTTCCAGAAAATTTAATTTTAATTTGAGGTATATAATATTTTAACAATACCGTTAGAACAGACCATTCGCCCCCAAGTACTCTTATCAATCCTGTACTATTAGGTCACCCGTTTGCAAATGCTCTATTTTGTCTGTTGTTAAACTCATATCGATCTATGGAAAATAAGTTTTGAAAGAAATTGTAGTCCCTTAATTGAGCTGTTACTGCTTTTTAATATAACATAGAAATAAATATAAATATAAATAAAAAAAATTGATTTTTTAGCTCCTGTCAGTTTTTTATTTTTATGTTTTAGTCACAAAATTTAAACACAGTACCTCAAAGTGCATCTTCACTTGCTGTGAATATTCATCCCTCCTAATCAAAACTCTTAATTTTGTGTTAACAAAGCAGATTTTTTTAAAATCACTACATGGAGAATCTTTAAGGAGAACCTTTCAGAAAAAAATCATTCTTATACTTGTTGTAAAGTTTACCTGCTGTATTTCCTCTAGTATGTAGGACAAACGTCTTTAATTTTAACTCGTCTGCTATAATCCTACAATCTATAAAATGACTAAAAGGTTTCTCGGAAAATTCATCTAACAGAATACCAAAACTTCACTGATACATTTTAAGTATCAATTAATGTGGCATCGTCATTCAATATGATTGACGAAAAGTGTCAATTGATCATACATTTGACATTTTTCGTCAATAAAACCAAAACAATGGAAATAATGTAGGTGTTTCTTTAACCATAATTCATCGCCCATTGCATCTCTATCAACGATCAGAAAGCATTTTATGATTTGCATACATGCTCAGTTTTTTAACAATTTAAATTATAGTAACAACAGTAAAATCAGCAGTCAATTTTTAATAGTATGTAAGGTTGAAATAGCATTCAACTCCAAAAAGCATTCAACCAAAAATTCAACTCCTAGTAGAATTTAAATAGCTCAAAGCAACAAAACGCCTTATTATAGTATTATCACTCTAGGGTAAATTTTTATCATTTGGCTATGAACAATTCTTTACTAAATTTTATCATCTGCCTCTCGTTTTAAAATAAAACCAAAACATATATTTCAATGTACACAAAGAAGCCATTTTTCGAATCCCCATGCTAGTCTTAAGGAGGGCGTTGCACTATATTTCTCATTTCCTTGTAACTTTATGGATACGCTTTATGGGACCGAAACCTTTAATTTCAAACTCCCACCATCTTTCTGCGATTTGCAAAACGCTCACAATTTTGCTCAAGAAATTTCGTTTACAGAATTATATATATAGATTAATCATACTCAAATTACTATAAAACAATGTAAGTACAGTAATAATTTTATGTATAGAAAAATTTTGAAAATATGTTTAAATTATCATGTATAAAAGCATAAAAATTCCTTAATACCAGTGAAACATGCTTTTATGATATTTGTAATGGTGAAACCTACTTTAAATCAAGTTAAACTCTTAAAATAGTGCCCTCATCATTAGTGACATCTTATCAGTTTTTCTTCGAAACCCGGTTTTAAACTTATTAACTGACTTGAAAAGTATGTAATGTATGTGTGTCAGTGCTACAATTACGAATTTCATTTTCATTTAAGGTTTCATTTAAATTCACGATTAACACTATTATAAACTGCGATAAGTAAGAACCATCATTAATAAGAAAAAATTCAACCGTTTGTCTACAGTGAATGCGTGTAACGATAGCTCCGTTGCACCGCCGGTCGGTCATTTTTGTGGTGTTGGACGTGTTTTGTGTCTACATTTGGAATAACGCTTTTAATCATTCATTGGAAATAAGACAATTGTTTTAATGTATAAATAACATTTGAAATCAATGTTTTATTTTAAATTTATCTACTGTATTTTTTCCTACTTCTCCATAGCTACATTACTTTTAATCTTAACTGTGATTTTTATACAATCTTATTGTAGCCTAATAATTATGGGGAGCAGATTACTTTTGATTTCCCTTATCTCCAACATGTTAACATATGTTCTTTTTTTCACAAACTATTAAAGATAAATGGTTGTAATTTTTTTTATATTGACTTTAATTTCTAAGCCATCTTTAGGCCAGAGGATCTTTTATGTAATTTCGTTTTGTATTGATAATGTTCTATTTATTAAATATCATAAATGGTTGATTTAAAAACATTAAAAAACTATAAATGTTTTGCGAGTCATACTTTCGAAAACCCTCTGGTCTAAAGTGTTATGTCATCCTAGTGGTGCGTGAAAAATTTCACGTTTGTAATACAAACGGTTACGAAGTTAAAGGTATACTTACGTTGGGTTAGGTAAGGTAAATATCAAATTGTATCAATTCCACTCCATGCCCACTTTTTAATTTTTGCCATAAACCCTATGAGGGCAAGTCTTTAGGTTTGCCGCTATATTAGTGCTATAAGCAAATAGCCTATTTGTTAAGCCTTACCTAGTGAATGTACATACCGAATTTCACCGAATTACGTTAATAAATATGTGAGATAGAGGGTTTTGTTAATTCCTCATAACAAGAACAACATGGAAAATATTTGTTTGTTATTTTTCTCTGTAACCTGTTAACCCAAACTAAAAATTTTAAAACAAGATTGATTTTTTAAACATTTTAAAATGGTTTTAGTTAAAAGAAAACAAATTTCTTTAGTTTTAAAAGTTGAGATTTGAAAATGCCAAAAATTCATTTGAAACCTCATAAAACCTTGTTCCCATAACCCGATCATGCTGCTTCACGAATTTATGAAAATAGAGCTGGTCTTACACCTCCATATCAATTTAATAAGAATTGTTGGTTTTCGTGTTATCAGTACCAAGGACACATGCATATAGATATATAAATATATGAAAATGAACAAATGGTGTTCACAGGTTTTTAAACTAAAATGAACCCCGTACGAACGCTGCTACCAAGATAATAGAGACCCAAATTAGACAAACATTACTAAGTTATTGGTAATAAAAATAGTTGGTTTTAATTCACTTTTGTTATAGTGTCATAGTAATCAAGCTATTAAATCTACACCTGACTCTTCGCAGATAACAGCTGTCACAAAACTGCTTAAAATGAACACTCCTTTATTTTTGTTTACTTTTAGTTGTTATTTCGTTAAAATAGCAACCCATAAGACCAATGTTAAAAATAACAAGTTTTTAAACTTAAATTTAGAGCAAATTCGATTTTTCCCTGGGATTGAGGCTGTTTCTAAGCTTATCTTTTGAGCAAAAACACTCTTAAATGCAAAGTTTAAACAAAATCTATCCGCTAAATTTCGAAATCGTAGAACACACATCCCTTCAGACATTGCTCGTAATATAGTATAGGTTCACTGCGTGATAGCCGGTGGTTCCATCACCGAGGCAGATGCATCACCCCACGTCCCCCATATGGACTGCACATAAGCGTAATACACACTCCTGCAGTGATCCGCGGTCAGCACCTGTCTTGGCTGTCTTTAAGCAAAAGTCATTGTTTTTAGTTTATGTTTTAAGAATTGAATGAGGGGCTTCCATTACATCTTTTGGTGTAAAAATACTTTTAAATATTTATATTGATCCACTTGCTCCACAATGACACAGCTGCAATCAGCAGACCACGGAACACCACAGAGGAATGAATTTTAAGCTCTGTTTGACTTGACCCAGAGGCGCTTTTAAAATAAATTGGAAAACACTTTGTTTTTTTTTTTTTATATATATATTTATACAAAGTATATAGTGGTCAAACCAGTTTTTTATTTTAGCCAGGTTAGAGGCTGCCTGCTCAAATGCATCATCTCACATTATCCCAAGCGAAAGTAGAGCTGGATCACCAGCAAAAGGAAACAATTCACCATTAATATTTAATTTTGATTTGTTGTTTATGTATATTAGAAACAGCAAAGGTCCTAGGATACATCCCATTGGCAGGGAGCGGTTACCCAACGTATGCCACAAACTGGCAAATTTATCATTTTGAAATAAATTTAACTATGTCTAATTTTAATTTTAAATAAATTTTGGTATATACTTGGTATATATATATATATATATATATATATATATATATATATAAATTTTGGTAATAAATAATAAAGAACTATTATTTGGTCAAAACAAATCTTTGCAGCAAACCAATGCAAAAAATTCTAAAGTGTTTTAATCCAAAAGAAATATTTTAAAATAAATGTATCAAGTGAAAGATATAAAAATAGATAACCTAGCTATAATCAGCTAACCAGCTGATATCCTACATTTATCATGTTTTGAGATTTAGAAACAGATTATTCTGTTCGCATGATGTTCTATTTATGCAAATTTGTTTTTAATCAAATTAATTTAAACTAGTAGTGTGTAGGGGCAAAGGCCCCTAAAAATCAAATTGGTTTTGTCTCCAAAAAGAAGTTTAAATTTATCACCTTGCAGTATTAGGGATACTGTATTTTTCTCTAGCTGTAGTGTCAATGTACACGTTTGGGTTTTCTCATAAAATATTTCCTAATTTTGACGAAACTCTTTAGTGGTATCAAATCAGTAATTTACTAATAATGTATCCTGTATTAAAATACAGTAGTCTATTTTGTTGAAAAAAATTATTGCACTATTAAGCTTCCAAACATGGTAAAAGGTATTATACTACCTTATTTGATTAAGGTTGAAATAGTTTTAATTTTAAACATGTTTATGATGAGTCTGTAACTCAAATAAATAAAATAGGTCAATACAACATAAGCCCATTAATACTGCACACTCCTTCACCCTGGACCTATGTTCCCCCCATTTCCCACAATGACCGTGACCCCATGCATCCCCGTGCTCCCGTTCACCTCTCCTGATCCGTGTTTCTAAACCCCCTATGCCCCGGGGTTTGAGTATCCCCCATGCCTCTGTACCCCTTTGCCCCCTCACAACCCTCTGTCCTTCATTCTCTCTTGGCCACATGCCCGCAGTTCATACCCGTGGCCCCCACGCCTTCTATGTTCCTCATTCCTCCCAATGCCCCCATGAACAACCAACTTCTGTGCCACCGACGCCACCAGTAGGCCCCACCCTTGTGCCCCCATTACCATGCATCCATACCCCCGTGCCCTATGTCCAACATTTCTCCTCATGCAACCTATAACCCCAGTGCCCCCGACAACCCTCGTGACTCGTGCCCCATTCCCCCGCACCCAGGTACTCCTGTGTCCACTTGCCCACCGTTCTTCCCCGTGGTCCCCATGCTCTCTACGCCCCACAAGCCTCTCCAGTGTCCCCATTTCCATCTGCCCCCCGTGCCTCGTGCCACCGACGCCCCTAGTGCCCATTGTGCCTTCCAACTCCCGCTCCGCCATGTGCCTCCGGGCACCCTATGTTTCCGTACCGCCATGCCCAACGTTGCTCCCCGTGGTAACCGTGTCCCCCATGCCCATCTACCCCTTTTGCCACCGACGCCCCTAATGCTCCTTGTGTCCCCCTGTCTCCAGTGCCACCGACACCCTTCGTGCCCTTCATGCCCCCACATCCCCGAACTCCCCTGCACTCCCTGTGGTTCCCTGCTGCCATCCCCGCCGTCCCTCCCCGCACCTCCTTGTCCTCGTGTGCCCCCCGCCATTTCCCCTATTCCTCCCATGTCTCCCCCGTGCCTCCATACCTCCTTACACTCCGTGCCACCGATGTCCCTTATACATTGATTGTAGTCTATTTTGTCTGTTCATCAGTGAAGTAGAACACTATAATTAACCTAAAAAACTCCGCGTCTTTATGGATTAACGGGCGTTAATGATTCCCTACGACCTACGTAAAGGAAAAAGCAGAGAATGGATAAAACCAAACCAAAATATTCCTCATATGGAGATTATCAATTGTTAGTAGTTTACATATAATGATTCAGTCGAAAATAAATACTCAACATAAAGATTCAACTCTTCAACTTATCTATTAATAGCCAATATGAAGCAGTAATGTAATAACTAAACGTCATTCACTGAGTAAAGACAATTGACCATTATATCAACCATGCCACGTCTAATATAATTTTAACTTTTTTATTTTTTATGCTGAATACTCCTATTTCCCTAATGACATAGATGGGATCACGAAGATGAAATCTCCTGTGGATCCACAATCCCTTCATGACTATTAGTGTTCTCCTTTTTTATAGTGCATTTCCAATTTTAAAAGGTTATAAACTATGAGGTTATCTTAACTCAAAATATCTGCTAAATAACCAGCTGAGTTTATGATTAAACACTGGAACATCTGCTTAATTACCCGTGTAGATATAAAAATCTTCTTCCCATTAGATTAACGTTGGAACTTCAAGGTCCATTGGGGCAAAGCCCAGGTAACTTTTGACAATTCTGGTATTTTTCCTTGCGTCCTTGGACCTCAAGCTTTAAAATGAGCCATCATACGTTGCTCTATCTTTCTTCTAACTCGAGATATTTCGTGGGGACCGATTCGCTTACGGAATTATATATATAGATTTAAATGTTTATAGTTAATATAATATTATGTAAATAAAGTATTTTATATTTTCTACTTTGGATATCAAAAACTATATCTAAATATAACAATGTATTACTAATTTATATCACTATAAAGTTGACAAGCAATATCAGACGTTACATTTACTTTCAAAGACAAGAGAGTCTAGTAACTTAGTATTTAGTTTCAAAATCAAAAGAGTCTGATATTTTAGTAAAGCGAGTGTTTTAAATTGTACGAAGTCACACATTAGATTTAGTTCAGCATAGAGAAAGAGGTTTGTTGGTTTAATCTTTGTGCAAACTCGACTTTCAAAGACAAACGAGTCTAGTAATATATTATTTTACTTTAAAAATTAAAAGAGTCTGATGGTTTAGTTAGTATTTGTACATGTTTGTGCGGACTCGGCATTTATAATTTACTTTAAAAATCAAAGAGTCTAGTAGCTTAGTATTTTACTTTCAAAATCTAAGTTTCTGTTAGTATTTGCACATATTTTTGCAACTCAACATTTAATTTGTGCAGACTTGACATTACCTTTACTTTCAAAGACAAGAGGGTCTATTAACTTAGTATTTTAGTTTGAAAATCAAAAGAGTCTGATAGTTTAGTAAAGCGAGTGTTTTAAATTGTACGAAGTCACACATTAGATTTAGTTCAGCATAGAGAAAGAGATTTGTTGGTTTAATCTTTGTGCAAACTCGACATGACATTGACTTTCAAAGACAAACGAGTCTAATAATATATAGTATTTTACTTTCAAAGTCAAAAGAGTCTGATGGTTTAGTTAGTATTTGTACATGTTTGTGCGGACTCGACATTTATAATTTACTTTAAAAGTCAAAGAGTCCAGTAGGTTAGTATTTTATTCTCAAAACCAAAGTGTTTGTTAGTATTTGAACATATTTTTGCGGCTCAACATTTGAAATTTACTTTCATAGTCAAAATAGTCTAATAACCGAGTAACTGTACATTTTTAGCAGACTATAACTTGAAAATTCTAATAACTTGACCATTCTAATAACTTGATATTTTTTAAAGTGCAAATATTCTGTGGGTTTAAATTGTGCGGACTCCACATTGCATTTCCCTTCAAAGTTAAGAGAGTCTGATAGTTTGATAAAGCAAGTTTTTTTTTTTTAATTGGACGAAGTCACACATTAAATTTAGTTCAATATAGAGAAAGAGGTATGAGAACTCCTCACGAAAGATCAACTATTAAAAAAACCTAAACAAAAAAAAGAAAAAATAAAAAAAACCAAAAGAAAAAAATTGGAAAAAACATAAATAAAAAACAAAAACAAAATAAACTTCTTTTCAAAAAATTGAAAAACAAAAGAAAAAAATTGAAAAAAAACAAAAGAAAAATAAAAAATACTAAAAAAGTAAATTTTGCGCGCAAAATTTACTTTTTTAGTATTTTTTATTTTTCTTTTGTTTTTTTTCAATTTTTTTCTTTTGTTTTTCAATTTTTTGAAAAGAAGTTTATTTTGTTTTTGTTTTTTATTTATGTTTTTTCCAATTTTTTTCTTTTGGTTTTTTTATTTTTTCTTTTTTTTGTTTAGGTTTTTTTAATAGTTGATCTTTCGTGAGGAGTTCTCATACCTCTTTCTCTATATTGAACTAAATTTAATGTGTGACTTCGTCCAATTAAAAAAAAAAACTTGCTTTATCAAACTATCAGACTCTCTTAACTTTGAAGGGAAATGCAATGTGGAGTCCGCACAATTTAAACCCACAGAATATTTGCACTTTAAAAAATATCAAGTTATTAGAATGGTCAAGTTATTAGAATTTTCAAGTTATAGTCTGCTAAAAATGTACAGTTACTCGGTTATTAGACTATTTTGACTATGAAAGTAAATTTCAAATGTTGAGCCGCAAAAATATGTTCAAATACTAACAAACACTTTGGTTTTGAGAATAAAATACTAACCTACTGGACTCTTTGACTTTTAAAGTAAATTATAAATGTCGAGTCCGCACAAACATGTACAAATACTAACTAAACCATCAGACTCTTTTGACTTTGAAAGTAAAATACTATATATTATTAGACTCGTTTGTCTTTGAAAGTCAATGTCGTGTCGAGTTTGCACAAAGATTAAACCAACAAATCTCTTTCTCTATGCTGAACTAAATCTAATGTGTGACTTCGTACAATTTAAAACACTCGCTTTACTAAACTATCAGACTCTTTTGATTTTCAAACTAAAATACTAAGTTAATAGACCCTCTTGTCTTTGAAAGTAAAGGTAATGTCAAGTCTGCACAAATTAAATGTTGAGTTGCAAAAATATGTGCAAATACTAACAGAAACTTAGATTTTGAAAGTAAAATACTAAGCTACTAGACTCTTTGATTTTTAAAGTAAATTATAAATGCCGAGTCCGCACAAACATGTACAAATACTAACTAAACCATCAGACTCTTTTAATTTTTAAAGTAAAATAATATATTACTAGACTCGTTTGTCTTTGAAAGTCGAGTTTGCACAAAGATTAAACCAACAAACCTCTTTCTCTATGCTGAACTAAATCTAATGTGTGACTTCGTACAATTTAAAACACTCGCTTTACTAAAATATCAGACTCTTTTGATTTTGAAACTAAATACTAAGTTACTAGACTCTCTTGTCTTTGAAAGTAAATGTAACGTCTGATATTGCTTGTCAACTTTATAGTGATATAAATTAGTAATACATTGTTATATTTAGATATAGTTTTTGATATCCAAAGTAGAAAATATAAAATACTTTATTTACATAATATTATATTAACTATAAACATTTAAATCTATATATATAATTCCGTAAGCGAATCGGTCCCCACGAAATATCTCGAGTTAGAAGAAAGATAGAGCAACGTATGATGGCTCATTTTAAAGCTTGAGGTCCAAGGACGCATGGAAAAATACCAGAATTGTCAAAAGTTACCTGGGCTTTGCCCCAATGGACCTTGAAGTTCCAACGTTAATCTAATGGGAAGAAGATTTTTATATCTACACGGGTAATTAAGCAGATGTTCCAGTGTTTAATCATAAACTCAGCTGGTTATTTAGCAGATATTTTGAGTTAAGATAACCTCATAGTTTATAACCTTTTAAAATTGGAAATGCACTATAAAAAAGGAGAACACTAATAGTCATGAAGGGATTGTGGATCCACAGGAGATTTCATCTTCGTGATCCCATCTATGTCATTAGGGAAATAGGAGTATTCAGCATAAAAAATAAAAAAGTTAAAATTATATTAGACGTGGCATGGTTGATATAATGGTCAATTGTCTTTACTCAGTGAATGACGTTTAGTTATTACATTACTGCTTCATATTGGCTATTAATAGATAAGTTGAAGAGTTGAATCTTTATGTTGAGTATTTATTTTCGACTGAATCATTATATGTAAACTACTAACAATTGATAATCTCCATATGAGGAATATTTTGGTTTGGTTTTATCCATTCTCTGCTTTTTCCTTTACGTAGGTCGTAGGGAATCATTAACGCCCGTTAATCCATAAAGACGCGGAGTTTTTTAGGTTAATTATAGTGTTCTACTTCACTGATGAACAGACAAAATAGACTACAATCAATGTATAAGGGACATCGGTGGCACGGAGTGTAAGGAGGTATGGAGGCACGGGGGAGACATGGGAGGAATAGGGGAAATGGCGGGGGGCACACGAGGACAAGGAGGTGCGGGGAGGGACGGCGGGGATGGCAGCAGGGAACCACAGGGAGTGCAGGGGAGTTCGGGGATGTGGGGGCATGAAGGGCACGAAGGGTGTCGGTGGCACTGGAGACAGGGGGACACAAGGAGCATTAGGGGCGTCGGTGGCAAAAGGGGTAGATGGGCATGGGGGACACGGTTACCACGGGGAGCAACGTTGGGCATGGCGGTACGGAAACATAGGGTGCCCGGAGGCACATGGCGGAGCGGGAGTTGGAAGGCACAATGGGCACTAGGGGCGTCGGTGGCACGAGGCACGGGGGGCAGATGGAAATGGGGACACTGGAGAGGCTTGTGGGGCGTAGAGAGCATGGGGACCACGGGGAAGAACGGTGGGCAAGTGGACACAGGAGTACCTGGGTGCGGGGGAATGGGGCACGAGTCACGAGGGTTGTCGGGGGCACTGGGGTTATAGGTTGCATGAGGAGAAATGTTGGACATAGGGCACGGGGGTATGGATGCATGGTAATGGGGGCACAAGGGTGGGGCCTACTGGTGGCGTCGGTGGCACAGAAGTTGGTTGTTCATGGGGGCATTGGGAGGAATGAGGAACATAGAAGGCGTGGGGGCCACGGGTATGAACTGCGGGCATGTGGCCAAGAGAGAATGAAGGACAGAGGGTTGTGAGGGGGCAAAGGGGTACAGAGGCATGGGGGATACTCAAACCCCGGGGCATAGGGGGTTTAGAAACACGGATCAGGAGAGGTGAACGGGAGCACGGGGATGCATGGGGTCACGGTCATTGTGGGAAATGGGGGGAACATAGGTCCAGGGTGAAGGAGTGTGCAGTATTAATGGGCTTATGTTGTATTGACCTATTTTATTTATTTGAGTTACAGACTCATCATAAACATGTTTAAAATTAAAACTATTTCAACCTTAATCAAATAAGGTAGTATAATACCTTTTACCATGTTTGGAAGCTTAATAGTGCAATAATTTTTTTCAACAAAATAGACTACTGTATTTTAATACAGGATACATTATTAGTAAATTACTGATTTGATACCACTAAAGAGTTTCGTCAAAATTAGGAAATATTTTATGAGAAAACCCAAACGTGTACATTGACACTACAGCTAGAGAAAAATACAGTATCCCTAATACTGCAAGGTGATAAATTTAAACTTCTTTTTGGAGACAAAACCAATTTGATTTTTAGGGGCCTTTGCCCCTACACACTACTAGTTTAAATTAATTTGATTAAAAACAAATTTGCATAAATAGAACATCATGCGAACAGAATAATCTGTTTCTAAATCTCAAAACATGATAAATGTAGGATATCAGCTGGTTAGCTGATTATAGCTAGGTTATCTATTTTTATATCTTTCACTTGATACATTTATTTTAAAATATTTCTTTTGGATTAAAACACTTTAGAATTTTTTGCATTGGTTTGCTGCAAAGATTTGTTTTGACCAAATAATAGTTCTTTATTATTTATTACCAAAATTTATATATATATATATATATATATATATATATATATATATATATATATATATATATATACCAAGTATATACCAAAATTTATTTAAAATTAAAATTAGACATAGTTAAATTTATTTCAAAATGATAAATTTGCCAGTTTGTGGCATACGTTGGGTAACCGCTCCCTGCCAATGGGATGTATCCTAGGACCTTTGCTGTTTCTAATATACATAAACAACAAATCAAAATTAAATATTAATGGTGAATTGTTTCCTTTTGCTGGTGATCCAGCTCTACTTTCGCTTGGGATAATGTGAGATGATGCATTTGAGCAGGCAGCCTCTAACCTGGCTAAAATAAAAAACTGGTTTGACCACTATATACTTTGTATAAATATATATATAAAAAAAAAAAAACAAAGTGTTTTCCAATTTATTTTAAAAGCGCCTCTGGGTCAAGTCAAACAGAGCTTAAAATTCATTCCTCTGTGGTGTTCCGTGGTCTGCTGATTGCAGCTGTGTCATTGTGGAGCAAGTGGATCAATATAAATATTTAAAAGTATTTTTACACCAAAAGATGTAATGGAAGCCCCTCATTCAATTCTTAAAACATAAACTAAAAACAATGACTTTTGCTTAAAGACAGCCAAGACAGGTGCTGACCGCGGATCACTGCAGGAGTGTGTATTACGCTTATGTGCAGTCCATATGGGGGACGTGGGGTGATGCATCTGCCTCGGTGATGGAACCACCGGCTATCACGCAGTGAACCTATACTATATTACGAGCAATGTCTGAAGGGATGTGTGTTCTACGATTTCGAAATTTAGCGGATAGATTTTGTTTAAACTTTGCATTTAAGAGTGTTTTTGCTCAAAAGATAAGCTTAGAAACAGCCTCAATCCCAGGGAAAAATCGAATTTGCTCTAAATTTAAGTTTAAAAACTTGTTATTTTTAACATTGGTCTTATGGGTTGCTATTTTAACGAAATAACAACTAAAAGTAAACAAAAATAAAGGAGTGTTCATTTTAAGCAGTTTTGTGACAGCTGTTATCTGCGAAGAGTCAGGTGTAGATTTAATAGCTTGATTACTATGACACTATAACAAAAGTGAATTAAAACCAACTATTTTTATTACCAATAACTTAGTAATGTTTGTCTAATTTGGGTCTCTATTATCTTGGTAGCAGCGTTCGTACGGGGTTCATTTTAGTTTAAAAACCTGTGAACACCATTTGTTCATTTTCATATATTTATATATCTATATGCATGTGTCCTTGGTACTGATAACACGAAAACCAACAATTCTTATTAAATTGATATGGAGGTGTAAGACCAGCTCTATTTTCATAAATTCGTGAAGCAGCATGATCGGGTTATGGGAACAAGGTTTTATGAGGTTTCAAATGAATTTTTGGCATTTTCAAATCTCAACTTTTAAAACTAAAGAAATTTGTTTTCTTTTAACTAAAACCATTTTAAAATGTTTAAAAAATCAATCTTGTTTTAAAATTTTTAGTTTGGGTTAACAGGTTACAGAGAAAAATAACAAACAAATATTTTCCATGTTGTTCTTGTTATGAGGAATTAACAAAACCCTCTATCTCACATATTTATTAACGTAATTCGGTGAAATTCGGTATGTACATTCACTAGGTAAGGCTTAACAAATAGGCTATTTGCTTATAGCACTAATATAGCGGCAAACCTAAAGACTTGCCCTCATAGGGTTTATGGCAAAAATTAAAAAGTGGGCATGGAGTGGAATTGATACAATTTGATATTTACCTTACCTAACCCAACGTAAGTATACCTTTAACTTCGTAACCGTTTGTATTACAAACGTGAAATTTTTCACGCACCACTAGGATGACATAACACTTTAGACCAGAGGGTTTTCGAAAGTATGACTCGCAAAACATTTATAGTTTTTTAATGTTTTTAAATCAACCATTTATGATATTTAATAAATAGAACATTATCAATACAAAACGAAATTACATAAAAGATCCTCTGGCCTAAAGATGGCTTAGAAATTAAAGTCAATATAAAAAAAATTACAACCATTTATCTTTAATAGTTTGTGAAAAAAAGAACATATGTTAACATGTTGGAGATAAGGGAAATCAAAAGTAATCTGCTCCCCATAATTATTAGGCTACAATAAGATTGTATAAAAATCACAGTTAAGATTAAAAGTAATGTAGCTATGGAGAAGTAGGAAAAAATACAGTAGATAAATTTAAAATAAAACATTGATTTCAAATGTTATTTATACATTAAAACAATTGTCTTATTTCCAATGAATGATTAAAAGCGTTATTCCAAATGTAGACACAAAACACGTCCAACACCACAAAAATGACCGACCGGCGGTGCAACGGAGCTATCGTTACACGCATTCACTGTAGACAAACGGTTGAATTTTTAGCGAATTTCCCTATAGGGAATACGCTATTACGGTAGTAGTCACGGTAAGACCTAAGCCCGGGACCATGATACTTTTTTGTTTTGAGGTCCCTAGAAGCCAAAAACACTGTTCGTTCAAATTGATATATATGTATATATATATATATATATATATATATATCTATATATATATCTATATATATATATATATATCTATGTGTCCGTTAACACGATAACTTTTGAACGGAACCTCCGATTTTGATGAAATTTGGTACAGGGGTGTAAGCCAGCATCTACTAGGTTGAGTTCGCGAACCAGAATGATCGGACCATTGGAACGGGGTTTTATGGGGTTTCAAAAGGGTTAAAAATGGGTTTTTGGCATTTTTCGACCTTAATTTTTAAAATTCAACAATTTTAACTGAAACCATTTAAAAGAGCTTAAAAAAACAAACAATTTGGTATTTTGAATTTTTATCTTAGCATAACTGGTTACGGGGAAAATAAAAAAATGTGTTTTCCATGTTATTCTTATGGGAAATCAAGAAAAGCCTATATCTTGCTTATTTATTGACATAACTTAATCAAATTTGGTATGTACATTATCTAGATAAGGTTTAACTTATACTTGCTTACAAAACCCATATGGCGGCAAACCTACATACTCACCCCCATGGGGTTTATGGGGAAAATAAACAGAACACCATAACCTTATAAAATTTGGTATGTACAATCACTAGGTAGGATTTAACTTATATTTACCAACTAAACCCATATTATGGCGGCAAACCTACATATTCTCATCCCCATGGATTTTATGGGGAAATAGAAAATATACCAAAATCCCATTGGAAATTCGCTGAGTACGCAGGTCTGCTGCGACGGGGGTATTTCTTATTAATGATGGTTCTTACTTATCGCAGTTTATAATAGTGTTAATCGTGAATTTAAATGAAACCTTAAATGAAAATGAAATTCGTAATTGTAGCACTGACACACATACATTACATACTTTTCAAGTCAGTTAATAAGTTTAAAACCGGGTTTCGAAGAAAAACTGATAAGATGTCACTAATGATGAGGGCACTATTTTAAGAGTTTAACTTGATTTAAAGTAGGTTTCACCATTACAAATATCATAAAAGCATGTTTCACTGGTATTAAGGAATTTTTATGCTTTTATACATGATAATTTAAACATATTTTCAAAATTTTTCTATACATAAAATTATTACTGTACTTACATTGTTTTATAGTAATTTGAGTATGATTAATCTATATATATAATTCTGTAAGCGATATTTCTTGAGCAAAATTGTGAGCGTCATACAGATCGCAGAAAGATGGAAGGGGTCTCAAATTAAAGGTCTCGGTCCCATGCACGAGGGAAAACTATCGGCAGGTCCATAATGTTAACAGGAAATGAGAAATCACGTAAAACGTCCTCCATAAGAATAGCATGGGGATTTAAAAAACGTCTGCTTTGTATGCATTAAAACATGTGTTATGGTTTAATTTCAAAATGAGACAGAGATGATAACATAGATTGAAGATAACATAATAATTCACACCAAGAGAAGCAATCTATATATATATATATATATATATATATATATATATATATATATATATATATATAATTCTGTAAACGAAATTTCTTGAGCAAAATTGTGAGCGTTTTGCAAATCGCAGAAAGATGGTGGGAGTTTGAAATTAAAGGTTTCGGTCCCATAAAGCGTATCCATAAAGTTACAAGGAAATGAGAAATATAGTGCAACGCCCTCCTTAAGACTAGCATGGGGATTCGAAAAATGGCTTCTTTGTGTACATTGAAATATATGTTTTGGTTTTATTTTAAAACGAGAGGCAGATGATAAAATTTAGTAAAGAATTGTTCATAGCCAAATGATAAAAATTTACCCTAGAGTGATAATACTATAATAAGGCGTTTTGTTGCTTTGAGCTATTTAAATTCTACTAGGAGTTGAATTTTTGGTTGAATGCTTTTTGGAGTTGAATGCTATTTCAACCTTACATACTATTAAAAATTGACTGCTGATTTTACTGTTGTTACTATAATTTAAATTGTTAAAAAACTGAGCATGTATGCAAATCATAAAATGCTTTCTGATCGTTGATAGAGATGCAATGGGCGATGAATTATGGTTAAAGAAACACCTACATTATTTCCATTGTTTTGGTTTTATTGACGAAAAATGTCAAATGTATGATCAATTGACACTTTTCGTCAATCATATTGAATGACGATGCCACATTAATTGATACTTAAAATGTATCAGTGAAGTTTTGGTATTCTGTTAGATGAATTTTCCGAGAAACCTTTTAGTCATTTTATAGATTGTAGGATTATAGCAGACGAGTTAAAATTAAAGACGTTTGTCCTACATACTAGAGGAAATACAGCAGGTAAACTTTACAACAAGTATAAGAATGATTTTTTTCTGAAAGGTTCTCCTTAAAGATTCTCCATGTAGTGATTTTAAAAAAATCTGCTTTGTTAACACAAAATTAAGAGTTTTGATTAGGAGGGATGAATATTCACAGCAAGTGAAGATGCACTTTGAGGTACTGTGTTTAAATTTTGTGACTAAAACATAAAAATAAAAAACTGACAGGAGCTAAAAAATCAATTTTTTTTATTTATATTTATATTTATTTCTATGTTATATTAAAAAGCAGTAACAGCTCAATTAAGGGACTACAATTTCTTTCAAAACTTATTTTCCATAGATCGATATGAGTTTAACAACAGACAAAATAGAGCATTTGCAAACGGGTGACCTAATAGTACAGGATTGATAAGAGTACTTGGGGGCGAATGGTCTGTTCTAACGGTATTGTTAAAATATTATATACCTCAAATTAAAATTAAATTTTCTGGAAACCTTCGTTGTGGAAGAAATGGTAATACGCTATAGTTCATGCTATTTTAATTTTATGATTAGGGGCTTTTGCCCCTATGAGCCGCTAGTATATTATAATAATACAACTCTTATACCATAACATACATGTATCACGTCATTTAATACTAAAAGTTTCATTTTACATGATTTAAATTGTATACATATACATATATATGTTAAAGTCCAACTGTAGTATAAGTTTTACGCGTGAATTCAATATGATTATTGCTTTGTTCTTAGTGTGTTTGTAAAATAATGAATAATAAGCTGTCAGATACATTGTATATTAAATTTGAGTTGCTCGTAAAATTTTTGTTTTAAGTTTCTAGCTAATTGGGTTTTTGAGAACCAAGCCGACAGCCGTATGACTGCGGCTTCAAGTGCGCAAAAATTGTATTATATAAAAATATTAAGGTGGTATAAGTATATGTACCTAGCAAATATTTAAATAATGTATGCAAATATAATTTGTACAGTAAAGCACTTTGGATGGGTATAAAGTTTTTTTTATTGCTTCATTGCGATCGTTCACGTTCCTTCTTGTTTATCAGAGGCCGTCCCCAAGACCTGGAACTGTTTTTCATGACTTTGAGCGGTATTATGAACCTCGGTTGAGGGACCAAATGCATTGGTTGTTATAGAAGACACCAAATTATACATTATTGTGGATAACAGAACACCACTTGCGGAACGTTACCTCAATGTTTTGTATAGGGCAAAAATTGGTATCTTGTGACAACGGCACAGCATGTAAATCCTTGTCCTCAAACCTCCAATTTTTTTTATAGATAAGGTAAAAAAGTTATATTTTATTTTTGCAAAATTCGGATACAATTACTAATTGCACTGATTCTAACGAAGCAGCTGATTAATCTGTTAACATTTTAAATAAAGCAATACACGCAGCAACCAAACCAATCAACTATTCATGTAAAATCACTAAATACAAAAAACCTTGAATCGCAAAAGGGGTTTTAGTATCTATTAGGTGTAGGGAATCTCATCAGTAAAAAAGTTAAATCCCCACCATTCATTAAGAATCTAATTAACTATTTGAAATAAATACTTACTACAAATTACTATAAGCGATATCAGGATATGTTGACCATTTAATCAAAGGATGTCAACAAAAAGTAACTTGTGATGCATCTGCATATTCTTAACAACTCTGTCGTGACGTTAGTAAATTGGCTGGGCAAAAGAAAAATTCGCTCTATTTTCTGTTTATCACTTAATGTATAATTATTTTATTGTATAATCATTATAAATAACTTACATTCTCTCTTGCGTTATATTTTACTTGAGTTTCCCGCAACAATCTATTTTTATTAATAAAATTTGTGTTTTGTCTATACATTGATTAGAATCTTAAAATGTTCGGTTATTTTTACTTTGTATGCATAGCAGAATTTAAAATCGGCGTCATCCAAATTTCTCTCCCTTTGTCTGTCTCCATCTCTCTCTTTCTCTCTCTTTCTGTCCGTCACTGTGTCTGTAATGCTCATGGGTAATATTTTGTTTTCTTTTCATAGGATAACGATTTTACCTAATGGTTTAAAATAATTTAACACCACAGTTTCCAGACCGCGTACTACATTGGCTATAGTAAGATGCACGAAAATAGTCCGATGGAAATTTTAACAGCTGTGTTCCCCCTCACCCCCTCTCGCCCTGCAATGTTGTCATTTTTGTTAAGTTTGCCATGTGAAATACAGTGTAAACATGTGTTTCAGAATAAATTTGGCAACAATGTTTTGACTCTCATCGGACTATTTTCGTGAATCCCACTATAAGCTTAAGAAACACTTCAGTTTTCACCAGTTGTATGGTGCAAGACCTGACCTTTGCAACATTTGTTCTACTGATATTATTTTACAGGCTGTCTTAACTGACATGGTAAAGTATCGACATTTCGATTTTGTTACACCTGTTGACGATCCTGCCCGACTATTCTTATTCACGTTATTGTCTGGTTTGTATGACCGCTCCTCCTTCTATTAATTTAAGATGTCATTTTACTTGGTCGGCTACAATAAATGATTAGCTTAAGAAACACTTCAGTTTTCACCAGTTGTATGGTGCAGGACCTGACCTTTGCAACATTTGTTCTACTGATATTATTTTACAGACTGTCTTAACTGACATGGTAAAGTATCGACATTTCGATTTTGTTACACCTGTTGACGATCCTGCCCGACTATTCTTATTCACGTTATTGTCTGGTTTGTATGACCTCTCCTCCTTGAACATATGTTTTATTCTGCTCTTTAATCTTGAACTATAAGACTACTAAAAGTCTTAATTAATATAAACCTCTAGATACACAGTGTAATCACCTGTACAATCGCCAAATGTAACTAATACTACTCATCCACGGGACATTTCTCTTACAGTTTCAACAGCTTCTAGCCATTAATTTTATATTCTGTGTAGCCAACATTTTTGGGTTTTACGCACTTTTTGTAGTATAACCCCCAGCATTTCATTTTTTTTTTTATAGTGGATAAAATAAGTTGGTAACACCGCGGGGAAATTTAGGGAATTCATGGGGATATGTTGGGGTTTACCTGGGGATTGGCACCCCTGCATCCTTTTCCCGTATTTTTCCACCCAGTGCCACACCCTGTCGGATATAAGGTAAACTAGGTGCAGCCACACGTGCTACACCCTGTTGGATAAAGTGAGAACTAGACGCGGCCCTAGTACACCCTGGTGGACAAACCGCGAACCCTTACGCCAGCCGTCGCCACAGACTATCTGACACATTTACAATCGTTAATTGTAATCCCACTTATTTGTGCACGGGACATTTCCTGCACGCCTGCAAGTGATGCACTTTACAACCGTCTACTAATATACTTATTGCTACAATAAATGATTTACCTGTACAATTGCCAATTGTAATCCTACTTCATCGTGCACGGGACATTTCTTGCACACCTGCAGGCGATACACTTTGCATCCGTCTACTATTACAGTTATTGCTACAATACAAGATTTACCTGTTCAATCGACAGTTGTAGCCCCCACTTGCTTATCCACGGAAAGTTACTTATGTGCCTATCTGACACATTTACAATCGGCAATTGTAATTCCACTCGGTCGTGCACGGGACATTTCCTGCACACCTGCAAGTGATACACTTTACAACCGTCTACTATTGTACTTATTGCTGCTATACAAGATTTACCTGTACAATTGCCAATTGTAAACCTACTTCATCGTGCACGGGACATTTCTGACTGAGCTACACTCTGTCGGATTTAAGGTAAACTATGTGCGGCCACCCACTGCTGCAATCTGTTGGATAAAGTGAGAACTAGACGCGGCCCTAGTACACTCTGGTGGCCAAACCGCGAACCCTTACGCCGGCCGTCGCCACAGACTATCTGACACATTTCCACCGCCTCCCGACAACTACCTCGGTGGCGCAGGGGTAAGGCGCCGGCTTCACACGCCGGCGGGCCGGGTTCGAATCCCACCCTCGCCACTGGTCAATTTTGTTCTTAAACTCTAACCCCTACATCCTTCCTCGTCAAAATCCCACAAACAAATGAGCTCCCAATACCTCATCCCTTCCTTAAATGCCTCCCTCGTCTCCCCATCCCTCCCTCACCTCCCCATCCCTCCCTCACCCCCAGCCGCTGCAATCCCTACAACAGTTACAACGTTACAACAGTTACAACCGCTGACCTTGACCTGTGCCAGAACCGGCAAATCCCTTCTACTTTTATGGTATGAACATTTTCCTTGTGGGTTACTGAATAACAACGAAATGAACAATAAGCTGCAAGCAATTTTGAGCACATATTTTGTATGTTTTACGTAACAAACATGTCAACTGCAATCAGTACTATAATTAAAGTCAATTATCAGTTTCGCCAACCAAACGGTCGTCAAACCGGAATTTTATGAACTATCTCTTATATGCGATCCCTCTCTCGTCTGTAACCAAGTTTTACGTATGTTATAAACAATTTGTGTAAAATTATAAAATAATGTATAGCGATGAAAATTTATAATTGGATGAACGGATCGAAGAGGAGTGAATCCTCATACATGACTGTTGACAACCTCACTGTAGTGATAAATCCCGTTTCAATGTCCAACGATTACGTTCGCAGGAAGCCTCAGATCGACTTCAAACTTTCACAGTAGATTTTAGGCGTAATTTGTAGATTCCCTTTCTTTTTTGAAGCTATTCTGTTAAGTAATAAACTAATGAGACGTAATTTAATTTCCCATAAGAAATGCATTGGAGGCCGTAATAAGCGGTGTTTAGTTGTTTAGGGTACGTTAAACGGTGGCATTGTTGTTTTGTTGTCAGACATAAAGAAAGTGTATAATAAAATTTGTTATTTAAAAACTATTTTAAAAAAGGTTATGAATACTGCAAAGATAAATTTGATGTTAACAAACAATAATAAAAAGAAAATTTTACTAAAAAAAGCGGTTAACAATTTAAACTCACACATAAAAACACTAATAAATAAAAAAAATAAAAATTAAACGGTGTGTGTCAGATGTCCGTCCGATTAATATAGAGATGGCAGCGGCTACACAGCAGTCAAAACATGAATCAACGAATCAAGTTCAATTTATTTATTTACAGTCTGGTTGGTGTGCGTGTGTGTGTGTGTGTGTGTGTGTAGGTTAGTTATGTATCAACGCCAATTCGGCAGTTCGTATAATAAGTTTTTTAACGTTTGAATAAGTAAATTCATGACACCCCTTTGTACTGTACGTAAATTGTTTATGTCTCAATTTTCACTTAGGAGTGCAGACTTCCATGCAAATTTTGTACTCATGGTAGGTCTAGAATTACCTCAGATTATTCTATGAATATGTCAAAGCATCAGTCAAATTACTCTCCAGTTTTGAAATTAATTCAATTTATGTCCCCACACGAAGTTGAGATTAGCACTATAGAGTAACTCTTCAAAATATCAATAGGCCTAGGCCCCTCCTGCTTTTCAAAAAGTCTTGTGATATAACTTAATATTAATTTATAGAGTGAGTAGGCTTTTAGGTAGGCTATATTTGTTGTTTAGGGCATAATCGCATAATTTATTGGTTGGCTTAGACCTAGAAGTGTCTGATTATACTTCTTAAGGGCCCATTTCATCATCATCAATTACAGAATTATTACAACAGGATAGGCTATAACAGATAGGCCTATGCTACCTTAAGCCTAGACCAAAAGTTTGTCTCAAGAAATATGTAGCTAGGCCTACACCTTAAAATGTTTTTAGCCCAGAGGTAGGTAGACAATCAAAAGATGTTAACTTTTTGCCAAAGAACTAAAAAGAGTTGTTGACTTATGTAGGCCTAGCATATTTAGGGCTAGGCTAGGCCTATATGACTTAGGTCGACAACTAAGGTTGTCAACCTCTGGTGTTATCACACCTTTAGGCTGCACTTCTGTATACACCCGGTGAAACTATCAAATGAAAATATATTCATTGTATCAAATCGGTATAAATATTGAATCAACTTAAAAACCGAAACTTCTTTAAGATATTTTGAGTTTGCGATTAAAATTGTGTGATGAAAACAATCGAATCAACAACGATATTCAGGTAGGTAAGAAGTATTGTAATAATAATCAAACCTAACCGTAACAATAATCTAACCGTAAACCTCCGTCACTTTTGTGGACGGCAATGTTTATCAAAATCAATGGTTTTTGAAAAATTTTAAAATGCATATTCCCTTAGTACAAAAGAGAAAAATACCTCTCTAATTCATATTTGACATCATTTGTGTGACACAATTTTAGATCTAATGAAGTGTGCATCTTCTTACAATTAAGATACAATTAGGCTACAAAATAAACTTGGCTAAATAACTTAAGTTAGTGTATTTTTTATTGTTCTTTGATAATGTTAAATTCTACATTAGTTCAAATTTGTACTTGTTTGCAATATATTTGTTTTATTGTCAAAAGGTATTTTTGATTATCTTACAACAAAACTAAATCAGGTGATAAAGTCACATTCATATCGTGTAATATTGTATCATCGATAAAATAGCAATATTATTGAAAA
This sequence comes from Neoaliturus tenellus, assembly GCA_030545055.2. Taxonomy (NCBI): domain Eukaryota; kingdom Metazoa; phylum Arthropoda; class Insecta; order Hemiptera; family Cicadellidae; genus Neoaliturus; species Neoaliturus tenellus. Next base: position 36,803,458 of record CM061532.1, read on the forward strand.
CTCAAAATTTTAACATCAATAATAACTGTGGAGTAGGATAACGAAGTTTCGCCCATATAGTATACAAAATTCTATCAAATGGATTGATCTCAACAAAATTTACACTAATCTAACCTATTGTAAAGATAAATTCCACTAAGAAGAACTATGTAGGCTTAAAGGAAAGTAAATGTGAGAATAGGCAACAAACAAAATTAAGTAGGCTTTTATAGGCTATAGGTATGGTTTGGTAATTTTTTCCTTAGCCAATAGGGCAGGAACAAATATGAACTGTATACCGTACCGTAGCTGTAAAAGTACTTTTATCATACTTCGCGACAAAATCAAACACTCTTAAAGGAATGCTGCCATGTGTGTGGAAAGGCAGAAAAACTACCATATACGTAGTAGACCCACAGTACAAACGGTGCTTAACTACAATTTGATCCCGGAGGATGCTGAAATTACAAGGATGTAAAATTTCTTATTATAAGTTCATAAATGGAAATTTTTACTGTTTACCTGGTATCATTAACCTTCCAACTGACGCCATATCTGACGCTTAGTCAGGTGGTCTATATTTTATTTTGTTAAATTTTTTTGTTTATACTGTATGATTAGTACTTTTTAATTTTTTAAATTTAAGTCATGTTACATTATACTTGTTGTTGAATGTATAAATTTGAAAATAAAAAATATAAATAAGTTTAATAGGAAAAATTAGTTACCGCTAAGCCCACAGTGATTGTATCTGTTATGTAGGAAACGTTTACAGTTAAGTTGTCATCAATATATACTGTTATCATGATTTGTATTGGGTCTGTTTCAATTATTTTATTTTGGATCAGGTTAAATGGTTTTGCTTATGAAGTCACACTTTAAAAAAAAGTCGGTAATCCTGAATATAAATATTCTTATGGAATCAATATTTTTCATTTGATACTTACAATAATACTCTTTTACAATTTGATTTTTTTATTTCCATATAATATCGGGTTCATTGATATTTCCACTGGGCGTACGGAAGTGTAGCCCACCGCTAATACATCATGGTTGTACTTAAAAACTCATGCTTGGCCCAACCATTTTATTTTTTACAAGGTATTGAAATTGAGGGTTACCAGAATTGTCGAGCCCTCCAAATAACCAAACTATACTATATAGGAACTTGATATACAGTGGACCCTCACTTAAACGGCCACTTAAGGACCAGACCCCGACTTGATAACGAATTGGCTGGTTAACTGAAGTACGTTTAAATATGTCAAATTACAGTTTTCTATGGCCTATGCAATAATAAGTAGTAAACAACACTACATTTAGAAAAAATATTCCTTATTTAGTTGGTTACAAACTGCCTGTAACGTTTGTCACTCATTTTGTAGGCCTGAAAAGCATTTAGAGCAGTGTTTCCCAACCTTTTTATGTCCGCGTACCACTTGACACTTTTTTAATTTTTGGCGTACCACCCAAATTTATACCTACCCCCCCCCCCCACTTATCATTCCCCCCCCCCATATGATATAGCCAGGAAGACTATAGGACTTCTCTTAATAATTTTTACTATCGATGCCGTAGTGTGTGAAAAATGAAACACAAAATTACAACAATTTAAGTTAGAAAAGTTCTATTTTACTTGATTAAATTAAATTGGAATAAACATAATATTTCTAAGCTATAACCATATGAATGTGATTATAAATTAAAATAATAGGCCTAATATAATTAAACTAAATTTTCACGTTTCAAATTAAAAACTGATAGCTGCAGGTTTTATAAACAGCAAAGTTGTATAGGCTAACAATAAAATTGAAACAAATTGTGTCAGCTACACACTTAAGACGCAAAAAGAAATACACTTCTACAAAAATAAAAAATAATAATAAAAATGACCAAATTAATACGAATTGATATTGTAAATATTGACAACAAAAAAATTCTTAATGGGAAACTCGCAGTTGTATCTTGCCCAGGATAAGTTAGACTCAATGTCAGGACTAATAAGTCATCAGGGCTAACTATACACATATAAACATGTCTAGACACAAACTATTTTAAGAGATCGCTCAGTGGGCTTTCCCGAACAATACACTGCAAGAGGTGTGACCAATTGGTAAAATTAAAATTCTCTGTGGATATGACCAAACAAATTATCCCTCATTATCATTGCGACTCATAACTTGAAAGAGTAGGCTACAAGATAAATCTTGAACTTAAAATAATTCAAGTTTAGACGAGTGGACAAAATCATTATTCATTTATGTAGTGCTCTGAAAACGGGAGTCCTAAAATAATACGAAAAAATGTTAGCTAGGAAAGGTGCTGCTACCTATTTAATCTCTCAACTCAAACCATATAGAAATGCGTAGTAACGCAGAACTGAGCTGACCAAAACAGCAGTCGCCATCACGTTGATCGGAAACGCTTTTTTCGGGGATTTAATTTTTTATTTCTTTGTTTGTGCCCCGCGTACCACCTGAAATGCTCTCGCGTACCACCAGTGGTACGCGTATCACCGGTTGAGAAACACTGATTTAGAGGGTCAGGTTAGAGGGAGCTATGCACATATTTTGTTTAGTTACGTCCGATAATACTTTATCCAATGCTTATTGTGTGGGCAGAAAGTCCTGCTATTTTGTAAATCTACCATATTTAAAAACTTTTGTAACAAAAAAATAAAAAAATAAAAAATAAAATAAAAACTGACTGTTTCTGACGTTCTTAAAAGTGAGGGAATCCTGATTGTAGATTTTCCAGAATATTTATGATTATTGGCCGTGATTCATCACTGTTGCGGTCGCTTTTCTGTGGTTTGTTCCTTTTTTCAAACTTATTTAGGCCAACCATGTTCTAGGAGTATTTTCTACTATTTAATGCAATCGCTTTTAACCGATTGTCATTGAGTTTGTACACCCTGATTGTACACCCTGTTTGAGTAAACTGCAGGAGTAAGCTATTCTCTAACTGTCATTATTTGAAAGTTCCGTCTATTTTTAAAATTAGCCAAACCAATAAAGGTTCAGCCCTAATTTCGAGTGGATCGGTAGAAGTAAAACTGTAATAGTTATTTTCTTCTTCTAGCCTACATAAAAGTCTAAACAAAATGTATATGGTACCAACCACCCAGTCACTGGACCTCAACTTAAAAATAAAAACTCAAACTCAATATAAAAAAAAAAATTGAAAATTTGTTTTGATGTTTAAAAGAAACATAGGGCAAAGAGCAATAGGACCAAAACTGAAGACTAATTGTATATGGGTTTACTAAATATACCTACTGTTTTGGCGCTATTGCTAAAAATCAGAAAACGTATAATAAAAATTGCTTGAAAAGATATCACAAAAATTTATCTTGAGAGTTGGAGGAACCTTGAAAGTTTGACTCTCGGTAGTTCGACACGTCCTTATAGTTTGACAAGTCAACTTGTAAAGGTATAAATGACAACTTAGCATGTCATTACAATCAGGGCCGTATTTCTAAATAGGCTGAAAAGGCTGGAGCCTATAGCGGCAAAATTTTAGGGGCGGCACTTTGTCAATTTACTAAAAATTGAAAATAGCTTTACTACTTTAATAACAGAAACTTCTTTTTTAGGCCCATCTTTCTCATTTAAAGTGTATTAATTTGAGGAAATATGTATGTATTTAATTGAAATATGTTTATTCTTTTCATACAAATTTACTCCATATAATCTTGTAACACCTTTTTCATGTAAGGTAGGCCTAATCGTTGTAATGACACTCACAGTAGTTTGTATAATGCCCGGTAAGATTAAACTACAGTAGCGCTCCCAGTGTTTAGATTCGCAACTACTTACGGTATTTCCTTTTTGATTTTGCGAATAGATTGGCCACAAAATAATGACAACAGACGTATGGTTTTGATTTTATAATAACCTCCCCCATGAAAAATGTGATTTTTTATGAAGGGAATGAACAATTTACCGCACTGCTATAGGCAGACGGAGCTGTCCTGCCAAACACCCAAACTCGCAAACATCACAATCCAGATTAAAGTGGCGTTAAAGTACCTATTCAATTAAAGAATATACAGTTCATAAAAGCAAGTGATATTTTTGATACTTTGGTATTGAGGCATCAAATTAATCTGGTGCATATTTTAAGGTTAATACGCCCCTATATAAGTGACAATAAAAACTATGTATGAGGCTGTCCCTTTTTGTGGGGAAGGGTGACGGCAGAAAATTGATAGCCTACAGGCGGCATATTCCTAAATCCGGCCCTGATTACAATTGATTTAATGTCAATTTGGGGACTGTCAAAGGTGAAAATGTAAACAAAATGATGAATGATTTTAATTTTGGCTATAGTTTAATTAAGTCATGTTTTTTAATATTTTTTTAGTGTTTCTTAAATTCAACAGATTTTTATGCTCCCTATATTAACATTTCCCACAAACTCCCTATAGTTTCGAATTTTCGATAGTTCGCCACTTTCTAAGTCCACAAAGTGTCGAACTATCGAGGTTCTTACACCGTATTGCAATAGCCTTTGTCAAAGGTCTGGAATTGAATGTAGTTGAGACAACAGATAAACCGCTGCTAGCAATGAAAGTACATTTAACACGTTCGCGGCGGCATGGGAGCGATCGCTCCCACGCGGAACCCTAATGCCATCCTGATGGGTGCGATCGCTCCCAAGCTGCACTGCTTTACAATATGATTTATTTTTAAGCTAGGATCTGAGATAGAAATCTGAAGCTTTGTACAGCACTGCTCAATAGTACAATGTATTTCGTTACCACGTGGGTTTTTACTGGGCAGTGCTGCTGCTACGGTGGGTTTTACAATTTTTACATTCAGGATGGTGATGAGGTTCGAGCAAAAACCTCGCCGCCGCGAACGTGTTAATGGATGATATCACTGATTTAATGTTTTAGCCTGAAATTGGCTCTCACAAAAGGTGATAGGGCGGAAATGGGACACAATGGTGGAGGAATGGTCTGTTGACCGTAACATTGAGGATGTGACATTGAGGAACAGGGCAAAATGAGCAGAAAGGTCACTATCCAAAACGGTACATTTAGTACTGCGTCGTCCTGAAATTGGCAATTGAATTGGGATATTTTAGTGATGGAGAACATGAAAACCAGTTGACACATGTCGGCTATGGGAAATGTCCGTGGCTAATTTATTGTTTAATTCCCGGAGTGCTGCAGCTGGATTACTTGGCAACCAACCATTTGACCCTGGACTAGAGGCCTTCTATTATAATGATGGATTTAGGTCTACTTGGTTACAAAATTTTCTTTTAATGACATATAAGACCTATTAAAGCCAGTTAAAAGAAATCCTGATGTATTTATATTATCAGATCCAGTTCAAAGAATATTTTCCTCAAAAACTTAATTATATGGAAAGAATATTCTTTGAACTATATCAGAAAATATAAATACATTAGGCTTCCTCTTAACCGGCCTCCGCTTTAACAGGCCTCCAATGCCACAAAAACAATTTCATTTTAAGGTCTCTTCCACATACACCGATAACTATCGGCCGACAAAAAAATTGGTCAACACAAAATTTCGACCATTCACACACACCCATTTTAATTGGTGGTAGACAAAGCTGTTTGTTAATTTGTCATTGTTTTGCATTTACTTACAAATTTCAATATAAATCTTAATTTTATCTGTACATGTATAGTGTACAACATTTTTTTCCTAGGAAATTATAGAATGATCAACAAGATCTGTTATCTCAGTGAGAGCCTGAAACTCATCTCATCCCGTAATTTCTATTCATTAATATTAATATTATTGCCAACAATCAACTCATATTATCGTAAACTTCAGATAATCTTTTAGTTCCTTTGACATAAACGCAGAGCCACGATCAGAGTGGATGTAAGCCGGAATCCCAAAAAGTGTGAATAGTTCATGAAGGTGAGAAATAACAGAAGACGAACTTAAATCCGAACAAGGAAACGCAAACGGAAATCTTGAGTATTCGTCTACTATTGTTAATAGATATTTATTACGAGTCGCAGAAGGAAGGGGTCCTTTAAAATCCAGGTTCAAGCGCTCAAATGGTTGAGTAGATTTGATCAAATGTCCCGAATGTCGATGAAATTGAGGTTTTATCTCTGCACAGACACGGCATGATTTAGTGATACTTTTGACATCTTCTAAAGAAAAAGGGAGATTTTTGCTGCGAACATAATGGTGGAGCCTGGTAATCCCAGGATGGCAAAGATCAGAGTGCAGTTTTATTAGAGTAGCTTTATCAGAGTGAATAGATGCGTTTATACGGGAGAGTGAATCCGCTGCTTTATTCAGCTCACCTGGCCTGTAAATTATGTCAAAACTATAACAAGAGAGTTCCAAACGCCATCTCAAAATTTTCTCATTTTTAATCTTACTCGAGTGCTTCATGTCAAACATATAAGAAACACTTCGTTGGTCTGTAAGAATAGAGAAATGCTTACCCATCAAAAAATGTCTCCATTTTTGCACAGATTCAAAGATTGCTTGAGCTTCCTTTTCTATAGAAGAGTGTCTTTGTTCAGAATGGCTCAATGTTCTCGAAAAGAAGGCAACTGGTCTTCCGGACTGTGACAAGGTAGCTCCAATAGCAAATTCGGATGCATCGGTTTCAACCATAAATGGCACGTGGTCATCTATGCTGTAAATTGAGGCTTGGAGAATATATTCTTTTAGCTCATTAAAAGCTTGCAGCGATTTGTCATCAAGAGGAAATGATTTCCGGGCAGTTAAAGGCCGTACCTTCTCTGAAAAGCGAGGTATCCACTTGGAATAGTAAGAAAATAGCCTAAGTGTTCGCTTGAGTGAAGAAGGGCAGTTTGGTGGAGGTAGATCTTTCAGAGTTTGCAGACGATCTGGATCAGGTGAAACAGTCCCATGTTCTATTTTATAACCAAGAAGTACGACACTGGTTGTAGAAAACTTACACTTTTTTTCGTTTAATGTTAGACTATACTTCTTACACACATTTAAGAACTTAGACAAGTTATTATCATGTTCTGTTTGTGTTTTTCCACACACCGTCACATCATCAAGTAGAGAAAATACATCGTTTAATCCTTCTTTTTCTATTATACCATCGATAGTTCTCTGGAATGTCGGAACCCCATTTGTGACACCAAAGGGAATCCTGCAGAACTGGAATAATTTTCCACAAGCCTCAAAAGCCGTTAGTGGGCGCTCTTCCTCTTTAATAGGAATTTGGTGGTAGGCAGACTTAAGGTCGATGGTGCTAAATACCTTATACTGGGAAACTTTGTTGATCACATCATCTACTCGAGGCTGTGGATAAGCATCCAAAAGAGTAAACTTATTGATGGTTTGGGAGTAGTCTATTACCATCCTACGTTTATGATTCCCTTTGTTAACAACAAAAGCTTGAGCCCTCCATGGTGAAGCGCTCTCTTCAATTATACCGTCAGATAATAACCTCTCTACTTCGGATTGGATAAATTTGTTATCAGACTCATTTTGTCGTCGTGACTTAATGGCTATAGGTTTGCAGTCAACTGTTAGATTAGAGAATAGCGACACAGGTGGGATTAGAGCAGCATCTAAGCTACAAATTGAGAGGGGAGCTCTGTTTCCACCAAAATTTAGCTGCAACTGACTATGTTGTTTCAAAATGTCATGCCCTATGATTACGTCAGCACACAACTCTTTAAGGATATTAGCCCTGAATTTGTGGTAAATGTGGCCCAAAATTTCTATATCAACTACACAAACTCCTTCAATTTGTGATGTAAGAGATGTGGATGCCATGTTTACACTACCTTTAGATGGGAATACCTTAAGTTTCCTCGTCCTTACCAAAGATAAACTAACAAAAGTTAGTGAACTGCCAGTATCCACTAAGGCATCCGCTGGAAAACCATCAATATTAACCTGTATCGTTGCTTTTGAAAGCGACTGAGGTGAAGCAGCAACAATACTAGATGTAGAGGATTTACTGCGTTCATTTTCACTATTTTCAAGATCACGCTTAACCTTTGATTTGTTGCAAACTTTGAAGAAATGGCCCTTTACCTTACAACCATGGCAAATAGAGTTACGAGCCGGACAAATACTTCGGGAATGCTTAGTATTTCCACAGAAATAGCATAGCGGAGTTGACTTTGATGAAGTAGCATTCAAAGTGACAGGTTCGGAGCGACTACACTCACATTTTTCTTTATTAACATTAGAGGATTCATTACTTTGTGAAAGAGAATATACTACAGAATCATTAATGTTATATGATTCTGATTGCTTTTGAGCCAATTCGAGAGCCCTAGCTTGGTCAAAAGCAAGAGTCAACGATAACTTGTTATTCTCTAAAAGACGTTGCCTTATGTGAGTAGATAAAATACCACTAATAAAAGCATCCCTGATGTAATCATCCCGATTCTGGTCCGCTGTAACGGCCTTAAAATTGCAATCTTTGCTCAGTTGTTTTAGTGAGTTTAGGTACTGATCCAAAGATTCACCAACCTGTTGCCGTCTGGTGGAGAGAACGTGTCTAGCAAATACCTCGTTCTTTGCTTTTATGAAGAGATTGTTCAAAATTTCTAAGGCTTCCTCATAAGAGCTACAGTTTTCAATGTAGGAATAAATTGTTGGTCCTACATAGTTTATGAGAAACTGCAATTTTATCTCATCATCTTCAACTTTTGTTGCTGTTAAAAATATGTTGAAAGTTTTGAGCCAATGAATCCAACACTGAGATGAGTTTGGAGTATTTGGTTCAACACTGAACTTTTCTGGACGTAATAATCTTCCAACTTGAGAGGAGTCCATTTATTGTCAGTTTTAGTTAATTAAATTGAAATAAGTAAGACCTTTGATTTATAGCAGGTTTTAATTAACTAAGAACACAACATTGAGGTTGTACATTGCCATAATAATAGAAAACTAAATATGAACAAAATAAACATAACAAACAGCTGATGAGTGATAAAATATCATTACAATAATGTGATGAAATTCACTTCACTACAACTTTCTCGCTGAAAGTTTGTTTCTGACCCATTAATAAAAATGTTCCTACTTGTGTCATAGCATCAAAATATGCTTATAAATTGACCGGTTTATAACTAAAACATTAGGTATAAATGCATGAAACCTATATTTAATGGAGAAAATCTAATTATAAGTTGGCCTACGTTGTCAGGAAATTGTAAATGTTTTAATAATGTTTTTAATTTCCACCTCTACTTTTATTTTATTGGTGATCATCTTTAAAGCCAGTTTACAAGGGCGTAGCTATAGTTTGATTTTGGAGGATGCAGAAATAGGCAGAAGGGTCATAAGGATGTAAAATTCCTATATGTGAGGAAATTTTATTATTTTAAGGATTTTGAGGAAAGCTGAAGCCCCATCAAAACTCCCTCCTCCACCTTACTACGCCTTTGCCAGTTAAATATCATGTATAAAAATGTATCAATAGGTGTAGTGTGACGTACATTTTTTGGGATTGAAGGGCATGAAGTACTAAGTACATCAGTATTCAAGTTTTACCCCTTTTGCTAAAACTTTTCTAAAAGTTGAGGCACAAGCCCCTTCCAACGCTACACCTATAAGTAGAGGAACTATACCGGGTGTCCCAGACCACCCGTACACCGATTTTAAAATTAACCCAATTAATTATTCACAAAAACAAAGTATGCCATTATTGGTAAACCGGTTGCGCTCTATCCATTGATGATAATTTCAATGTACAGAGTGTACTAGAAGTAACCTACCCAGACCGGAAGACATTAATTTTAAATATGAACCCCCACTTTTTATGGTATTTTTTGATTCTACATATAATTTTAAGACAACTTTACAATTTAATGTGAACTCCTAATTCTAAAGCCGCGTCCGCACTGGACGAACATTCGTGGCGAACTTGTTCGGCGAACACAAAAATCAACAAACATTCTTAACGAACAATTAACTGGCCATATGATTTACATTCTCAAAGGTTAGCAACGAACAAACAAATGTTCGGAAGAACTTTGTTCGGCGAACATGTTCGGCCAGTGCGGACGCGGCTTAATTGTTTGAGAGATAATGGAGGTAGAATTTTTATTTTTTTCCATAATAATAACATGGGGCTAAATTTCTTATCCATTATCTCTGTAAATTTCCCGTTAAACTAAAAAGGCCTAGCGTAAGAATGCCTTAGTTTCTTCTTTTAAACACTTTAGCATTATAAATTATTAGTTTTGTCATAAATACTTCTATTTTTCCATAAATCTTTCAATATGGCGGAGATTACTTTAAAGGTATAGAAAATTAAAATTAATTATGTGATAATCGGTATTTTGTGATGAAATATTTTTTTAAATGAGCTTTTAAAATATCTTTATGTTTATACAGTTACGTTAAAGGTAAAAGTTTAAGTGTTAATCTTATACTCTAAAACAAGCTCCGTTTGTACGGGCAAAATTTTTTTTCGTTCCAAGGATTTTTTATTTTTTGATTGAATATGGGGGTTTCGGCCACCAGAAATCGATTGGAGCTGATCCCATAGCTGAGAAAAATCCGGTTTTCACGCTAGAGCCCTTCAAAGTTTCCATGTTATCCTTATGGAGATTTTATTAATTGAACAAAAATCAGCTGATAACTGTAGATATAATCCAATGGGTTACAGCTTTAACCTGTAGTTCGAGAAAATTATACCAAAGTGCAGCACTTTTCGGCTTGGTGAGTGAGCGAAGCGAACGAGCTCGTCTTTAAAATGGAAGAGTGCGAGTGAGCGGAGCGAAAGAGCTTTGTGTGAGAACGAAAGTAATAATTTTACAGAGCTTAAGCTCGGTCCCCCTGGTACTGAATATGAAACTTTGCTCTATGTTATTCTTATGGGGAAAAACAAAACTTCCACTGCCATTATCTTCCAAACCGTTAGGATTACGGGTATAGGCCCTACATTAAAGCTAAATCACTAATTTGAGACAGGGACCTCACAAAGTGGTCTTAAAATTATGTCTAGAATCCAAAATATCATAAAAAGTGGGGGTTTGTATTTAAAATTAATGACCTCTGGTCTGAATAGATTACTTCTGGAACACCCTGTACATTGAAATTATCATCAATGGATAAAGCGCAACTGGTTTACCTACAATGGCACAATTTGTTTTAGTGAAAAATGAATTTTGTAGATTTTAAAAGGGGTGTATGGGTGGTCTGGACACCAGGTATACATAATAGGGCATTAATAGGTCCTATATAATAAATAATGTGTAATTTTTTGTACATATTAAGGCCGCTTTCACATTGGGTCACTGCGACCGAGTGGCAGCTACCCGTCGGCCACTTGACCTGTTGAAAATGCATTGAACGTTATGGAGCCTTTCACATTAGTGCATCGCAGCGACCCACCTTGGTGGTAGCGACTCGGTCTCCAGAAAACTGCGTCGCTGGGCGGTGGCAGCAACCCTTTAGCGACTCAAGTCGCTAGCGGGGCATTGAAACATACGGAGCCTTTCACACTTGGTGACTGCCACCATACTTTCTGGATGCACGTGCAGCTTGTTTACGTCATCTGCCTGCCTCCTTCCCTGTGTCTGTCACTTTCGCAACTTGAGAACTCGGTCGCAGCCACCGTATATGTGAAATGACAAGCGTGGCTGCGACTTTTACGGGTTAGAGGCTACCACTAGGTCCCAATGTGAAGCGACCCAATGTGAAAGCGGCCTAACAGTCTATATGTGAATGTGGTATAAGCCTACACAGTATATCAATGAGTCATAAATGGAAATTTTTACTGTACAAGGCAAACCTATATAAATTGTATTGAAGGTTGTTAAAACTTATACTGGGTGTTCAGCTTCAACTGTCCCAAACTTTACCAGGTTATTCAGCAATCCAAAATATACAAAAAAATTGATGTGAATATTTGTCCTAAAATGCTTTAAGCCGCTAGCACAATTTGTTTTTTACACTGATAATTTGAGCTACGGATGGTTGTATTGGATTCATATTTGGCATGAAACAGAAATTTTTAATTTCCTTTAGTTAAACTTTAATTTTACCAATGTTTAAACATGGCGGCGATTTTAAAATATTTTTAACTCAAATTTTTCAAAACTGAAAAATGATATCAAAACTTTACAATCAAAAATACAACCGTCGCAGCAGACCTGCATACTTAGTTAATTTCCAATGGTTGTTATGTTTAATTAACAAAATATTTGGTTTTATGAGTGAGTGATGAAGTTATGTAAAAATACAACTATTAATCCATACAACAAAATATAAAATATCCCATTTTATTCCAAATATTATTGCCATTTATTATACATAAGTTAATTAAATATAATTACATATATTATACAAAATAGATATAGTTTTAAGAACAATAAATATGTATAGCGAGAGCTAAAATACACAAATATATTGATCATAAAAACTTCCTGACATTTGGAAGTTTTCCTAAAGAATGTAAAATTCCTTACAATCGGATAAACAACATGATTTCCAAGCGTACAATAGGGGTTGTACGCTAAATCCTCAAATGTAGCTTAAACATTATGACGAATCAACACCTGCTACTAGGTGGCATTAAACAAATGCTGAAAGTCAATTTATCAGCTGATTATGTTCAAACACTTCTCGCTATTGTTTCTCCCACTATACAGTTATCTATCTTACTAATTCCATATGGAATTTCTTGTGAGCAGCAAAACTCCCTTATTTTTGAACCGATTTTGATGATTGAGGTGTCAAATTTAATGGAATTATCTGTAGACGTCATAGAATAATTTTTGTCACCCTCAGTTAAATGTGCTTCGCCCCATTGGACTTTAAAATTTCCATGTATTTTAAATATAAGACAAAATTTAATAAGTTTACCTATAACATATGATTCATTTCATGAAACAAACAGCTTTCTTCATAAAAAAACCTGTCTACCTTCTGTCAATTTAATTAATTTAGTTTTTCTGTTTACTTTTCAGTTAACTTTCAAATTCAAATACAACGACGACTTACGAAATGGGATGGTGTTTATTAACATGCAGTTTTTATTCAGAGTTTCAGGGAGTGACAATTAGTTTATTTAATTATGTGATTGTATGTTATTTTCAGTTTATACAAGTTTCATACCATCTGCCTAGCTTTAGACTGGAGATGTATTCGTCGAGTATCGACTGGCAACGACTCGTTTTCTATTAAAACGACATGGGATTTAATATGTAGGTGTCCTTCCATGGGGGGTTTTGAGCAAATATTAGTTACTCACATCTAATAAAGGTATGTACTACCAAATTTCATTGAAAAATGATTTTAACCAGCGAATAATTTTAATTGCGAACCAGCATTATCCGGTTATGGGAACAGGGTTTTATGAGGTTTCAAAAGGCTCAAAAATGGATTTTTGGTATTTTTGGATATAGAGTTTTAAAAATTCAAAAATTTTCACCAAAACTATTTAAAATAGCCTAAAAAAACAAACAATTTATTATTTTGAATTTTTAACATGGCTTAACAGGTTACGGAGAAAATCCAAAAATAGGTTTTCAATGTTATTCTTATGGGGAATTAACAAAATCCTGTATCTCACTTATTTGTTGACATAACTTGATCAAATTTGATATGTCCATTCACTAGGTAGGGTTTAACTTATATTTACTTACAGCACCTATATGGCGGAAAACCTACCTACTCAACCCCAAGACCCCTATATGGGATATATGGGAAAATTAAAAATATCAGAATTTGATACAGTTTAGTTACATCATATAAAAAACTAACCGATAGTTTTTTTATGGTTACATGCACTGGGAATTTTCCTATATCTACTTGTAATAACCCTAAGGCAGCAAACCTACATCCTCGTTCCCATGGTGTTTATGGGGGAAGTTAAAAAAAATTGAGTGCTGTTGAAAATTCGCTGAGCAGGTATGCTGCAACGGGGGTATTTTGCTTTCATAATGTTTCCATGAAATCAGTGCTCCAAAATAAAATAAGTTTTTTATAACAAAATTAATTTCAAATATAATTTTAAGCAGTTTTTTTATAATGTAGGTGATCTATGCGTTTTAAAGATTAATAGTCTGGCAGTTATATGGACCGATTGTGCGTTTCATGATGGACATCTCAAATTTTGAATACACATACCTCATGAACAAAAGCTTTAATTTAGATAGAAGGCCAGCTTAGATTTTCCATCAATAGGGTTTTCTAATTTTTCACCATTTAATTTAAAAATTACATAATTGTGAGTTAACTATTTTGCAAGAACACATAAAAAAAACAATTTAACTATCAATTACCATTAAATTATCTTGAGTTGTTGCGGAGAAAATAATTTAAAAATCTGATGTGATCCGATATATCAAAATGTGATCCAAAGCAATACATTGATCAATTTTTTGTTCGTATAGAGCCTAAAATACTATAGAACAATACAATCGATTTGATTTATATCACATCATATAGAATATTGATATATCGTATCAGATTTTCTTTTGAATTGTCTCTGCATTAATTCAAGATTTTCTCATTTTTCTGCATTAGCCTAATTAAAAAATTCTTCATTTTTTATTTTTTAGGCCTAGCTCCAGCAAGACTTGTAAATCAAATTCATGTAGGTAATTAAGAAACTTTATAGTAAAAAATGGGAAAACGCCAGTTGAAACCCCATATGCAAAATCTAAGATCGCCTCTTCTCTAAATTTAAGCTTTTGTATTGTAGAATTAGTGTCCCAAATTTTAAATCTCTATACATAATCAAATGCACAATTTTTCAATAATTACTAAATATCTGTGGGACCTAAATAATTACATAACTACAAAATAACCTTGCAATACATGCATTTCTTTAGATTTCCAGCGTTTTGGATACAATACAAATATATACTTGATTTGCTTTATATCACAATCTTACCCCTTGAATTATTCCATATTACCTGGATACAATATCAGGACTATCACTGAATAAAGGCAAGCAGGGTCTAGCACAATAGTGTACTGGGTGTGCTCGACTCAGTTTGCCATGGTTCGCATCGCCAGTGCTTCATCACACAAATCAAACAACGTGAGAGGACCCAAGAATTGAACATGAATCGGCCCAGGACACATTTGAGTTCACTTCACTTCTGTTCCCTAATTGGTTTACGTATTAAGTAATAATATTGACACTACACAAACAGTGCATCTAAACAACTGCAGGTGGACATAAATATAGATAAATTATAAAAGATTGTGATTTAGTGACTGAGGATGTTTTATTAATGACCTGAAACCACTCACAAGCAGCAAAGATTGACATCTTTAAGAGTCATCTTCACCCCTGGGCCATTAGCCCATTGTAGCGCAGTCGGCAATGTTAACCATACGGCTTTTAATGCAAAACATGGTATCGCATTCCCCTGTTTCGGTCGCCGTGTTTCAACCGATTTGCTTTAAACTTGGTAAGTGTTTAGTTGAATAGTTATACTATGTCGCTCATACCTCGAAATTTTGAAAATTTAACAAATATTACTCTTTGAGACGTTGCAAAGTAACTCGATTTTTCTTAGGAATATTTGTTAAGTTTTCAAAATTCTGAGGTATGAGCAACATAGTATAACTATTCAACTAAACACTTACCAAGTTTAAAGCAAATCGGTTGAAAAACGGAGTCCGAAACAGGGGAATGCGATACCATGTTTTGCATTAAAAGCCGTATAGTTTTTCTCAAAATAGCCTTATGATATTTTTGTATCAAAAAAATTATTAGCCATTTTACAGAGTGATTCAAGACGAAATGCAGAAATTTTGGGAGCTAATTCTACACATAAAAATAAGCAAAAAGGTCAAGTCAACATATGTCCGAAAATCTTTCTTTTAGCCGCTAGCCGCCATTTTGTTTTTACACGTAATCATTTTTATTTCCGTAACGGATCGATGGATTTACTTCATGTTTGGTGTGGACCCATATCACATCAATTTGTTTTTAGAAAAAAATATTATTTTCCAATGTGTATTTTCAAAATGGCGGCCATTTTAAAATTTTGAACTCAAATATCATAAAAACGGCAAATTCCAACAAAATTTTAAAAAAGGCAAAAAAGTTGACAAATTAAATTATCTAACCAATGATAAATTAAATTATCTAAGCAATGAATACAAGTTTGTGAAGATCTGACAGCAAATAACAGAGTTATTGAGCTTTACAAAAGAAATTTTATTCAATTTGTATTGATTGTAATGCAAAATTTATATTTTGCTACAGGGAAATCACAATAAATCCCTTATTTATTGTCAGATCTTTACAAACTTGGTATCATTGTTTAAATAATTAATGTGTCAACTTTTTGGTCTTTTATGAAACTTTCCGTTTTTGAGAAATGTTAGGTTAAAGTTTTTAAATTGCCGTCATTTTTAAAATACACTTAAGGAAATAATTTTTTTTTTAACTAACATTGTTGTAAATAAGGTTCACGCCAAATATGAAGTAAATCCATCAATCCGTTACGGAAATAAAAATGATCAACTAGATACATTGAAAATGAATACATCTATAAAACAAAATGGCGGCTAGCGGCTAAACGGAGGATTTTAGGACATATGTTGACATGACTTTTTTTGTTTATTTTTCATGTTATGAATCAGCTCCCGAAATTTCTGCACTTCGTCGTGAATCACCCAATATATGGGGGTAAGGACACATTAATAATCAAAATAAATGCCTTTTTTTAGTAGACTACGTGGAGCAAGCAAGCTGATTTGTACTGATCTTTTAAATAATTATAATGAACCAAGTTAATTGTAACGTTGGCAAAAATGTTTAGGACCCAACACATCAAGTGGTATATAAAAAAAAACATTTTATATATGATAGAAATCCATTTAACTAAAAGTATTTTAAAACAATGTATTGCATGTATGTAAGGCAAGTGAATTTTCGAATTATGAATTATATCAGTTTTTTTTTAACAACCACAAAGTGGGATCAAATGGACGTAACAGAAATACAAAAATTTTAGAATCCTTCTTCGTACTCCCAGAAATATAAAGCTATTTATTTTTGTAAAGTACTTCCAAGGTTTAATGAAATGAGTACAAGAACTTATAAAGTAAATTATAGAATGTTTGGGGATTTAGTTGTGTTTTATTTGTTTTTTATTCTTAAATTTTGTTATGCCTTATCTTTATTGTCCGTTCATCCCCATACGCGCAGAATAAGCGTACTCCTAGTTATCTTCCTCTGAGGTGCCACTGCCGATAACAACATTCCATATTTAATTTTCCGCATCAGAAAAAGCCTTCCTTGAATGCAAACTAAATCATAACATACCTCGGAGAAAATGCACGTAACAAAAAAAGAAACGCATATCTTCGCAATAAAAATATATTAAATCCCAAATTCTTCACTTACTTTCATCACAGAATTCATATTCCAAAAATTACTTTCCCAACTTTACATCACAATTTGCAATTTCAGCGTATGAAAGCATCGGTTAATTCCACCCTTTGAATCGGCATTCCACAAATTTTTACATGGAAATTCAATTTGCTCGGAGAGAACCCCTTTGGCGGGCAACGCAAGGGAAGTTACCCCCCACCAAATGTAGCCCCTCATCGTGGGGGAGGGCACGCAACGGCGGCCGGCATCTCGGCGCTAGGGCATCGATTTTGGGCCCTTTTGAACCCACGTGCGTTCCCGGGCGTGGGTACCGGTACAACATGTGTAACAGTTTACAATACAATATTGATATATTTAATTTTATGGTTTTTTAACTAAGAGGTACCTTTACATTTTCAACGTTAATTCTTGTAATTTTTATTTATCAAATGCAAAAATATCGTCTAAAAGAGATATTATAATAAGACGTGAAACAAGCATACTTTAAAACATGAAGTTTAACTATGCTACAGTATAAAATTTGTATTGGAACGTGTTAATGTGAATTATATGCATTTTTGAGTGCAAGGCTTAATATTGTTTAATTTATTATTACAACACAGAACAGAATTTGTCAGTAAAACTTTAGCTGGTCATAGAGAAACTAAAATGGGGTGATTGTACTAGAAATTTGAAACGAGGTAATCATAAATTTATAAAACGCTCACTACTACAAAACGAGACATTTTTTACAGTATAATGTTTATAACTACATAATAAGCCTTCTTCACGCAATGATTAGATCTGAAAACCTATAGCCTAACCTAGATAACCAACTCCCTGAACCATAGTCTAACGATAAAATGCCCTTTGATGCGGTATGACTTTTAAAGCGGTTTTTAAAGCTAGAACTATAGGCCTACATATTACACAAATAACATAACTTAAAAACTCACATATCTTAATTCCATAGTTACATGTGTACAAAAAGAATACTTTTGAAACCTTGTTCAAAGCGATAAAATAAATTTCAATATACGCCGCAGAAAAAATACTGAATGAACACACGAATTCGCTGATAGATTTCGAAGTTAGGTGAAAAGATTTAGTGAAAACTGCAATCTGTTTTAAAGAACGAATCATACTTGGAAAAGGACCAGTAAGAAACATCAGCCCTCGAAAAAATGTGTATTTAGACGCATAGCATCATAAATGTAACACACCACATAGTTCCTGGGAAGGGGCGTCTAGTATATGTCAATACAGTAATTCTACTTAGGGGGCTGAGCCTTCAATACAGGCTTAACTGGCTCAGGAGAGGGAGTGGCCCATCATCCCTTCCCGGGGGAATAAGTATGAATCAGTTTCTTCAATCAATCAATTATCTTATACATGCGATGCATGTTTTGCTCTCCTCTCTACCCCTTCCGCTCAGTCGTCTAGTAAATAATTTATACAGATTAATATATTGAATTTGGTTTCCTAACTATCGACCTTTCTATTACCTCCAACTAAAATTGTACACGCTGAAGTTTGCTTTAGTCGAAGAGGTTCCATAAGAACAATGAAAAGGAGAAGTAAACCGGCACTTTGTACGAACGTATAATATGTGCTATTTTATAATAAACAACTTCAACTGAAACTTCAGTAAAATTGATATATTTTAACAACCCGAGTTTAAAATCTGGATTTCCTGTTGCGCAATACATAATTATTGTTTAAATACCAAATTAATCATTATTATTATTATGATTCCGAGTACGGTTTACTCTTTCATTTCACTGGTGATTCCTGTATTTTCTCTGATATGCCTTGACAAACAAGAAACTTTTCATGTCAATAGATATAAAGTGTAATCCTTGCACACATCTAACATCTCTACAATTTTTCCTCACTTTTGATCGTGGGAAAAACCACTTTGGTATCTTTTTTTAGGATTTTTACACAAATGAAGCTTTTCAAAGTCACAATCTTTTAAACTAATGAATAAATCAATATCAGTTACAACAGCTTTGATTTGAACTCACCTTCCGGGTACATAACGCGGGTACAGAAATATTAAAAAATAATTGTTCACAATAATGTATAGTAAGTACCGTACCCGAAACACCGTTAAAAAATTTACGCTTAAAACATATTTTTTTACAGCATTATACAAGTACAAATTGAAAATGTAACCAAACAACTAACAGTCAATAAATTTGTGTGAATAAACAAATGTAAACACTCAGTAAATAATTTACTTCACTTCATTTGCACAAATCTTAAACAAATAGTTGTGCCAAAATGGTCTTATTTTTATATCTGTTTGCATTCTAAGGCAACAAATCGAGCATCCCAAAACAGAGCAGGGCGTCAGACCGAGGTCTCAGCGGGGGTCCCGAACCGTTACGGGCCCTCGTGACACCGACTGATAACAACGGAGTAGAGAGCTGAAACTGTGCACTACCGCCGCCACTACCGCCACTAGTGACAGCCATAGTGCCACTCGACTCGGTCGCAAATGGGCCCTAGCTCGCCTCCGGTGCCGTTACAGTTTTATATCTTTCTGTCGACACGATTGCGGACACCGTTGTCAATGTTACACGAACGGGAAACACTATGAGGAAGTGGGAGATGAACGAAACTGTTATTGTTTTAATTTATAGCGATACGCTAAAAAATTGCATTTAAGGATAACCACTAAGGTTTACTGATTTTTGTCATAAATAACTTATTGTCACGAGCCAATCCATCTATACAATCAGTGTTTACGAGATTGAATTTTATTTTCTAAACTAATCGGCTAGAAAAATAAAACATCAAATATACCCCTAATGCTCTTGAGACAATATAAAGCTTAACATTGCAGTTACACCATAGTTACACTAAAGTGTTGCTGATCGTATTAATATTTTTTCATTACTCTACACACGAAAGTACACTTTCTAAAAGTAAGATGAGCTAAGAAATTAGGTTATTCCCGCTACTGCACGACAAAATTACATAACGTTAACTTTCTGTGCATTTGGGGTGCACGGAAAGTAACCAACCGTTATGGGATTTTGAGGTGCAGACCGATCAGCTGTTGCATTGGGCCGATCAGCTGTTGCCTAACACTGAGTTTCCGTGCGTATGTACCTCGACATAAGCACGGAGACTCAGCGTTAAGAGTTCGGTTTTTTCTTGATACTAAGTTGAATAAACAAAAATATTCATGTTGTTTACAAGTTTTTCGATATCGTAATGAAAAAAAAATGGTCAATACTCGTCTCAAAAGTGCCATTGCGGGGCTCAATAGCCTTTTTCACGCTCGACTTCGCCTCGCACGTAAATGCAATCTATTAATACAATTCATTTCATATGTGTTCGGGTTTTATAATAAACTACATTAACTAGTATTTCACTTTGCCTAATAAAGACACTGTCACATATCCCCCGCAGTTACACAACCTCGTCGCAGCGACGCGGACGGCCCCTCACTGTAGCTGCTCGGTATGCGGCACGGCGCGGTCCGGCCTGTAGCACGTGAGGCTGTAGACCCCGTGTGATAGCTCTTATCAGGCGATGCTCACGACCGACACGCGCGCGCTGTTATCACGCCTCTGTGTGTGAACGAACACCTACTCCACTCTCCACTTCCGGCGGGACCCGAGACGGCGGCGCGTGCCACTTGTGCTCAGTGCTAAGTGGGACCAGTGTCGAGAGCTTTCTGGCTGGCCTGATATAGATTTTAACTTTGAAGGAATAAGAGTGCTCTTGTATACTTCAACGTTGTTTACCATAAAAACATACCATGATATCGTTACTTCACTTAGTTTTACATTGGCGATTGGATTAAATTTAATTCTAACAATTAATTGAAAATTAGGAACATGATGTTTTTGAGGCATTATAATAACGAAAAGTTGGGTTGGAAAAGCCTTATATACGGAGGTGACTAAGATAACCTAATCCCGGGGAACCAGCCCCCCTGCAATGAGGATAGAATAAATCCCCTATCTCAATACAGTAATGGGGTTGTTTTCAGCTAAGCGCTGTGGGGGAAGAGATTTGAGGGAATACGAAGGGTTGTGACATACCTTAATCTTCTGGATTTAACGACGTTATTCAGTGGTACTATACAGAAGCTACTGCAATCGCGCCAAGTGAACTGATTAGGTAACAGTGGAACCAACTCACCACATCCTCCCAGACATTAAAACTCACTCGAATTCCAATTGGCCAATTGGCTATAAAACGCATTTCATGTACCAAAGGCGGCCAAAATAGGGCAACTACCTGATAAATCGTGTAACATGGAGCGGAATTTGACTATGTCATCAAACCGAGCCGATTATTTTGTCAATGAACAAGTTTGATGCGAAATTCGGATGAAGGTTACAAGTTTACTCCTTTTACTATTCATCTCACCACCTGCACCAAATAGATAATCGCAATAAAATAATGGCACCAATCTTAGCTCCAGTAGTTCCAGTAGTTGTTCTCGAACTGTCTTTTGTCATGGCGTTGCCAACGCCGCGTTGAGCTGAAGTACCTGAAATCCGCACCTGGCCCGGACGCGGCTGCCATGAAAGACTTGGGAGAATTAGTGGGATGGGTAAGAAATGGATGGGCTAAAACGCACTAAGAGGAGGAAACAACCACCTAACCCAGCCTAACACTACTTTAGCGTGGAATTGGCGTGTTGCTTACAAACTGGCCACTTTCCATCTTACCACCAAACGATCAAACATGATGCGAGTACTCTGTCGTCACTATCCCGGCAGCAGTTGATGTTCTCCGGTGGATGCTCGGCTGTGTCGACGGTGGGAGCGGAGGTGCCGCCCTCTCCAGCCACGTGCGTCGCCGTCACGACCCAGTGGCAGCCTGCTGCACCCACACGCTACCTCAACCGTGACACTGCGGCGGAGACAGTGGACAAATATTAACCCGTGGGGTCACAAGAGGTCGGGTTGTTTAAAATAACAAAACTGCAAACTGGGCTTTAAAGTCGCGAAGCATAATAAACTGGAACGAATTCATGAACCAATGGTGTCACAACGGAGAAAATACTTCGTTGAGTTGTCAATGAGGGAGGTGTTGAAGTATTCGTCTTCTTTGCTAACTGGAATAGAGAAATCCGTTTCAAATCTCAATCTTGTATATTTTTCATTATAAATACTCTGTCCACCCTTACGCCGTATATTTATTACTGTTGAAATAAAATTGACCGCTCCTAGAATAGAAGAAATTCCTGCTAAACAAAGTGAGAAGATTGATAACTCTCAATCTTGAGAAGATTGAGAGTAGATAACTCTCGGCCCTCTGTGCGCAATATTGGCGTGCTTCTAAGAATAATGTGAGTTGATGTGCTTCTAAGAAAAAAAAAAATGTATTAACTAACCACAAATATACTAAGCTTTTTATTCTTTCACTAACCTGAGTACTGAGTAGCCTACATTATACAGCATTGAATGTGTGGATGTGCCAGACAACTTTACGATGTAAATAAGTCATCATTGTTTGCCAGTTATTAGCTAAGGTACCAAGTTAACCGAGCCTTGCTCGTTGGTTTTACTTCACTTTTGTTACAGTATTATGGTAATAAAGCTAAAAATATTTCCACCAAAAACCAACTATACCTGTTCACAGTCAGCATCTTTTTGAATAAGACTGCTTAACATTGATGTTCCTTTATTTTTGTTTACCTTTGGTTGTTATTTCGTTACCAAAATAGAAACCCAGAAGACCAATGTTAAAAATTACGATTTTTTAACTTAAGTTTAGACCAAATTCGATTTTTCCCGGGATTGAGGCTGTTTCTAAACTTATTTTTGGGCTAAAACACTCTTAAATGCAAAGTTTAAGCAAAATCTACCCGCTAGGTTTCGAGATCGTGGAACACACATCTCTTCAGACATTGCTCTTATTATAGTATAGGATTAAGATTATCCTAACGCTAACACGCCATAGATGCCTCGTGCAAACACGTTAAAAAAGGTTTAAGTTTACGGTTTATATTTAGTAGAATATGTTTTCACTACATGTGAATGAAACGCTGTGTCTCAACTTTCTATAAGAACCTTCAAACAAGCAAGGGTCAACAGCAAGTTAACCAACCAGCAATCGAATTCAAGAGATGACAACAAATCTGTTAAGCCGCGCCACCAGATCGATTGAGTGACTCATCTTCATTTAGCCACCCCGTCACCTGTCACACTGTATAGACCGATCAGTCGCCCGAGTGTCATTGTCACTGTCACTGTCACCGTCGCCGCCGCGCCGGCCGTCTGTATTGACAGCTTCTGTTTCAGTTTGGTCCGTGTCACGTCAGCATCGATCTTCACGCTGCTCCAGCGGTGTCATTCGCGGCTGCTGAAACTGAATACGCCACGGAAGCATTACAGGGCTCGCCATTCGATATCTATGGCCTGTCAAGCAAAACACCGCAGTCGCATGATGACGTTTTGCTAATGTTTCAAGCCGTTGCATTGGGATAAAACTGATATTTTTTAACGAATTTTAAATAATTTTCAACAATTAAAGCATAAATATTTCTCGCATAGTTTCTTGATCACATAAAACATTAACAAGTAGGAATATAATTCGAGAAATATTATCAAAAACAAATTTTTCAATGAGTTTGAACGCTAATTATGCCAAACATTATTATACGTTTGCATGGTCCAAAAATTGATGAGCATCGGACTTTGAATAGGGAAGCTATCCATAGTTGCTATTTGAAAATTTCCCAAAATATGGCTCCATTACATTGGAATTGGGTTGGGCATTTTAAACATCTGTTAATGTACAGCTGTATAAAATTAGGTGATCACATTGGATTCGTCGGGTGTAACTGATGTAGACTAAACGTAACATATCTAGCAATGTCATGTCATCGTCGTTGGTCACTGCATGTGATAGCCCAAGTAAAATTGCTCGGATTCAAACACTAGTATACACGCTAAAATAGAAAGAATGAAAAAGTCACTCTTTGTTCAGAGTGAATGCGCGTTCATTCCAAAAGAATGAAAAGTAACTCGTGAAAGAACGGAAAACCTCCACTCTTTCTAAAGAGTGAAAATATCCACTATTTAAATAAATGTATTTTCACCTTTTCAATAGATGGTTTCTCAGTCACTCTATAAAAGAGTGATTTCCTTACAGAATCAGAAGACCGCCATCTTTAACGGGTCCGGGACAATTTTATATGCGTTATTTATATTAAGTATTGGGAAACGTTTTGTGTGTTTGCGTGGCTATGGCTAAAACTTCAAGTCAGCTCTGAAATCAATCATCTAAAGCATTCACCTCCAAAAAAATCTTCCTCCTCGGCATCGGTGTTACGTCACGGCGTCTCTTTCCAGAAGCTTTCCTTCCTCAATAGTTAGCAAGCACAACTATTTAAGTTTAGATGAAGTAATTTAGTTCTATATGCAAACATACTCTATTATTAACAGGATATTGTGTAGTATACAAGACTGAGAATCACTTATAATGAATTCAAAGCCACCTTACCTTTCTACACTTTGTCTTGTAGGTTATCATCGAGGTTCAGTTCAGTAGGTTTTAATAGAATAATATTAACATAAATAACAAAATAAAGGACAAATTTTAATTAAGTTAATGTAGCCTAAAACATTATCAAAGAACAACACAAAATAAACTAGCTAAGTTTATTTTGTATGTGTACCTATTTTGAGTAATTGTGAGAAGACTTCATTTGATAGGTTAGGTTAGGTTAGACTCATTCTTTAATTGAGTGAAAATCATTCTTTCGTTGAGTGGAAATCACTCTTTCGTTGAGTGGAAATCACTCTTTTGTTGAGTGGAAATCGCTCTTTCGTTGAGTGGAAATCACTCTTTCGTTGAGTGGAAATATTCACTCTTTCAAAGAATGACCCCAGTTCACTATTTTAAAGAGTGAATATTCATTCTTTCAGAGTGGCTCGGTTTTCCTACTTTCAAAGAGTTAAAAAGTCACTCTGAAAGAGTGAATTTTCATTCTTTCACTTTTAGTGTGTACTGTAATTAAAATAGCCATCATTCCACTTGAAAAGTGACCTCGCCATATATACATTACAAGTATACATTACTTGTATTATTGAATAGTAAGTAAATGATGTTTAAAATGTATATTACAAAATCATTTATATTTTATTCTTTTACACAATTATTATAACTAGAGATCGCCTCTTGATCGAAATTCGATCAAAATTTCAGTTGATCTGGACCCTAGAAGCTTAAAAACATTTTAGAACTAAAACATCTGTTCTTCCTAATTTTCTAGCATTTGTTTTGCAACAGCTGTCTTATGATTCATTCAATTTTCCTTTCTCCATAAGATTAACATTGGAACTTTGAAAGCCTTTAGGGCGTAGCCCTGGAGTCCGATGTGAATTAGAATATGATTCTGCTCATCTACAGGACTATACCTTTCTAACGGTATGCGCAGATTTATCCTACGATGCACAGGAGCTGAGAAAAAAGGAGGAAATGAAACATGCTTGCGTATTAATATATAGATATTGAAAAGAATTTTTTTTCGATTTTTTTCATGGTTTTTGTAATGTAAATCCTTTATTATTGTAGGACAATAGAAGTATTCTATAACATGCATAAACTAAATTGAGAAAAACACAATGGAAAAAAACACATGTATTTCAAAATGTTGCGGGATTATTGCTCAACAATATAACGATATTTGAAATTGGATTGTATTACTGTAAGTTGAGGTTATCGATTGATATTATATTTATGAAATATGCAATAACTTCATGGACTGAACCAAGAAATATAGAATTAGCCTATATATATTCTAGATACTGTGGACTGAACCCTTACAGATAGGCATACTAAATAAATACTAACAAACTCGCTGTATATACAACGAGTATTCCTATATATTCTCTTTTCGAAAAAGTTCTGTTTTAAATGTTTTTCCAAGTTTTCAAATGTAATTAACAGTATTGTTGAGATGAAAATTCAGTTATTAGCTGATAGAGTGGCATAATAGTGGAAATTATGGGCACACCACCACAACCGGCTCGCGTAATAAATTTGTGGCTAAGTACTCTTTTGCTCCCTCGCGGCCCCATATTGTTTCAGTTTATTTCGTTAATACACAAGCCTTTGGTTGTTATTTCGCTTACACAAAATATAGTTTATATGAAGTATATTTTATATGTGTTGGGTCAACATTTTAAAAAGTTTTTGTTTCGAATTATTTTAAAATTTTTAAGTATTTTTCTTTTAATTTCTCCCCATATACCATATACTGTATATGGATAAAGTATCGTTTGTAAGTATATGTATAAGTAGACAACTGGGATGATATAATGTAAATGTATGCTGTAAGGAGGAAAAACATTACGGGCTTAAATTTTTTTTATATTTTGAGGACGTGGTGTAATTATGCAGTCTTTTTGCAGCTGACGAGAAAGTCTCAAAATAGTTACAAAAATGAAATTGTAGGTTTTCTTAAAATAACGCCCCAGAACAAACTAAGACCAGATAAGGAGGGTTGCACCTGTCGCACCGTGGGGCGATTCACTGTAGGTATTACTGAACACACACCCAACCACACTGATGGAAAATGAATTTTCACTCATGTCTGTTCAAAAAAGAGGAAAACCAATACGGTATTTCAACTTTATTAAATGAAGATAAAAAGTATTTACAATAGGAAACTGTATTGAAATCATAAATGAAAATACATACATAGGCTATATTATTTTTTATTAAAATTAAATGAAAAAATTCGTAGGTTGGATTTAGACGTTGAACTGAGTTTATGAAAATTAACAATGTTTTATGCCATTTCGTATTATTTTAGTATTTGGAGCAATACCAATGAATAGTATTTTTCAACGCCACTTTAACACCGCATTACAGATACTTGGCATTCCCGGTTCACTGATGTATTCCGGCTAAACCTCGGGACCACTTTAAGTTTATCAGCGGCACAGAAACGTTTACCGGTTTGGTTATCAGCGGCACCAGGACTGTAGGTGCCGCTAGAGTAACCTCAGCTACTTATAGAGTTGGCCAATCACGACAGGCGCCCTCTGTAGGCCGCATTCCCCACACTGCAAGGCCGTCGCCGTCGTTTCTGCTATACTTGGACCGCGACACTGTAGTGGCAATGGCAATGTAAACCTACCAGGGTAGGTAAGTGAAAAAATAAGACAGAGTTAAGGTGTAAATTAATAAGCGTGAAAAACACAAGACGGACATATTAAGCATTAGTTAAATTGTATATATTTCATCAAAATTGAAATCTCTGTACAAATTCCCCGATAAAGTAAAATATCCCCGATGAACTAGACATTCTAATCTAATTCGAATTACTTTTTAACCCCAAAAATTGTTAATTGTTTGACTGCATAAAATACCTTTGCTAATAATTTTTAATTATGTCTGAAAGGCGGTAAATTCAGGTCTGATCTAAATATATTCCTCTCGATTCCAAGTATTCTTGTCAGGCCTGATCTAGACAAGCTGCTTATTCCAACTTAAGTAATGATCAAATTTTAATCCGTACATTAAGTTTTGACAAGATATTAGTCTGATATCAGACCTGTTTCAGAAACAAAATGTCATATATCGATATCAGGGCTGATCGAATCTGATTTGTCAAGTTCAATTCTGAAACATTCTGAAGAATTCTGATAATGAGTCGGATCTGATCTGACCTAAGATGTGTTTTTCAAGTGTATAGACGGTTGGCCAATCAAGCCAGGGACTCTGTAGGCCGCATTCCCCACACTGCAGGGTCGTCACCTCCGCTATACTTGGACCGCGACCGCGACACTGCAGTGTAAACCTATCTGGGTGTTCCATAGGTAAACAACCGAGACCCACGGGGAGACAGAACTCTATAGTAGAGAACGTAATGGGTTGAGTGGAACGAACGAATGTGGTTTACAATGTTTGCTTCACCAAGAATCTCTTTGAGAATTATTATATACTAGCTGTAACCCGTCACGGCTTCGCCCGTGACTGATTTTATTTTTTAGGTAATAAAATCTTTAAAAGAGCAAAAAGTCTTCCTCCTTAAGAATGACATTGAAACAACAGATTACTGTGTGTTGAGCTCTGAAGGAATTTAGCAAAACATTTTCTTAATGAGAACCATTGAGCAAAAAAGAACAACCACCGCATGTCAAATTTCAACCCCGTATGCCCGACAGTCATTTTAAAATCATGTAGGGCGGAGCCCTAAAGAACATAAAAAAGTATATTTCTAAAACTGTTTCTTAGTGAACACTTATTAGCAAAACGGAACATAAATGTTAAATTTCAACACCGTAGGATTTAGGTGGTAATTTTGAGGATTTGTGGGGGGAAGCCCCTGGAATAATTTTGAAGTCCTATGGGGCGGAAAAGAACTTCGAAAACTATATTTGCAAAGCCGTTTCCAAGACAGCACCTATTTGGAAAACGGATCATCCCCGTTAGATTTTAATCCCTTAGCATATATGGTAATTTTGATGTTCTTTGGGGTGGAGTCCTAAATTAAATTTGCTAAATTGTTTCTTAGTGAGCAACAATGAGCAAAGAGAAACGTCCATGTCAACTTTCAACCCCGCGGGCCCAAAGTCAAGACTTGTGGTACGGAGCCCTAAAGAATTTCAAAATATACACTTTTTTGAAATTCATAAGCTAAGGGGACGTCCATGTCAAATTTCAACCCCGGAGGCCCTAAAATGTTTTTGAAGTCCTGTTGGGCAGAGCCCTTTTAAGGAACTTCGAAAACTATATTTGAAAAACCATTTCTTAGTAAGCACACATAAGCAAAGAGGAATGTCCATGTCAAATTTCAACCCCGTGAAGACCCTAATGTAATTCTGAAATCCAGTGGGGTAGAGCCCTGAGGTTCTTTAAAAACTATATTTGCCAACCCTTTTCTTTGTGAGTACCCATGAGCAAAGGGAATCGGAATCCTCGATCATATTTCAACCCCGTGGGCCCTAGAGTAATTTGAAGGTCTAGTGGGGTACAGAACTAAAGGGCTTCAAAACTATATCTGCAAAACGTTTCTTAGATTCAAAAACTATAATGGTAAAACAGCTCCTTAGTGAGCACCCATGAGCAAAGAGGAACGTCCATGTCAAAAATTTCAACCCCGCGAATGCCCTAAAGTAATTTTGAAATCCAGTGTGGTGGAGCCCTTAAGTGCTTCTAAAACTATATTTGCAAAACAGTTTGTTAGTACCTATGAACAGTAAAAAAGTATATAGTAATAAAATACGAAATAAAGTAAACTGCACTTAATACAACCAAAGTACACCAGACTAAAAGTAATTTATTTATACACCTTGATAGTACATCACTATAATCTTGACAATGTCAAACATAAATAAATTCACACCTGGTTAGCCTACTTCTATACTTATAAGCATTTTCTTGTATGAATTATCATGTGGCAGAAGTAAACAAATCTAATTCAATTTCCATAATCATATGTTAGAATACAAAAATGTTGCTTCCATAAGAATAACATGGTAACTTTGAGGACGTATAGGGCGTAGCCCTTTGTGAATATTAATATGGAAATAGTCAGACTTTCCTATTTTGAGCCTAAAGAATGAGTATACCAAATTTCAGCACTCTAGCTAGTCGGGAAGTTGGAGAATTAGTGATGAGTGAGTGAGTGAGTGAGGGCTTTGCCTTTTATAGATATAGATATATTTAATAAAAGGGGGTTTTTAAGTAACAAATTAGGGCTTGGATAGTTTAAGACGTATCAAGCGTTAAAAAACTTCAATGTAAAATAAACAGAAACAAACTGCAATAAAAGTGAGATTACGTATGTTTCTTTGACAGTCTTGCAATGACCCGAAAATAACTGGTAAAATACGTTGTAATTTTGTAATAAACTTGGGAATAACACAGGCATACACCAGTAATTAAAAATATCTTGAAGCTCTACAAAGTCCATCGGATTTGTTTGTTGTCTTGTAAATTGTATGCAAGTTTCTTCTTTTTCTAAGAAAATTTATTAACAAGCAAATTACAAAAAGATTACAACAAAATAGTACACTGTATAGCTTAATCCGGTGCTCATTGCGCGTGCGTCAATCTTTAATCTTTTTGGGATGCGACTTAGAGAAGCGATCGAAATCACCCACATTTTACTTTTTCTTACACAAATCGTCGTTACACCCCTCGCTCACTAGTTCCCACCTTAACGACTAGTTACCGATTCAGTTATCGAATTAAAGGTCCCAGTGGAACAGTACGCGGTCGGGCTACCACCGTAAAGGTAGCATTCCTAAGCGACGACTCTAGCGACTCCAGTCGTACGGCTGTAGCCAATAGAAATATAAACAGTTTAAGGTAGCATTCATAAGCGACGACTCTAGCGACTCCAGTCGTACGGCTGTAGCCCATAGAAATATAAACAGTTTAAGGTAGCATTCCTAAGCGACGACTCTAGCGACTCCAGTCGTACGGCTGTAGCCAATAGAAATATAAACAGTTTAAGGTAGCATTCCTAAGCGACGACTCTAGCGACTCCAGTCGTACGGCTGTAGCCCATAGAAATATAAACAGTTTAAGGTAGCATTCCTAAGCGACGACTCTAGCGACTCCAGTCGTACGGCTGTAGCCAATAGAAATATAAACAGTTTAAGGTAGCATTCCTAAGCGACGACTCTAGCGACTCCAGTCGTACGGCTGTAGCCCATAGAAATATAAACAGTTTAAGGTAGCATTCCTAAGCGACGACTCTAGCGACTCCAGTCGTACGGCTGTAGCCCATAGAAATATAAACAGTTTAAGGTAGCATTCCTAAGCGACGACTCTAGCGACTCCAGTCGTACGGCTGTAGCCAATAGAAATATAAACAGTTTAAGGTAGCATTCCTAAGCGACGACTCTAGCGACTCCAGTCGTACGGCTGTAGCCCATAGAAATATAAACAGTTTAAGGTAGCATTCCTAAGCGACGACTCTAGCGACTCCAGTCGTACGGCTGTAGCCAATAGAAATATAAACAGTTTAAGGTAGCATTCCTAAGCGACGACTCTAGCGACTCCAGTCGTACGGCTGTAGCCCATAGAAATATAAACAGTTTAAGGTAGCATTCCTAAGCGACGACTCTAGCGACTCCAGTCGTACGGCTGTAGCCAATAGAAATATAAACAGTTTAAGGTAGCATTCC